>JBBMOE010000423.1:0-12817 GCA_037975065.1 Chaetodon trifasciatus
ATTGTCGGATTTGGGCAAATGGCCTGAGGCTCTCCTGAAGAAACAAATATCACATTTACACAACCTGACACCTCTAATGGACGGACAACTTTCCAGTCATTTTAACACACAGATTTGATGTTGATGAGCTCTTCTTTGCTGAATAAATGGATCAACTGTCATGTTTGATAAACCCAACAAGCGTGTTGCACATCTGCAACTCTCCACACTGAACAAAACTCTTTTACATCTCCAAAATATCAAACGATAATCTTTTTGATACAGCTTTGATTACAGCCAATGATGAACAACATAGTTCTTTCAGTTATTTGTACAGTGACAGCGTACCAGCACCATACAGACTGATGCATAATGTATGTACAAGGGAATAAGATGTGAAGTCAGTCAACGGGAGGGTAATAATGGAGGGACGAAAGGGACTATTACAGAGTACAGAGGAACTGTGGCTCAGGAGGTAGAGCGGTCGTCCGCTTATCAGAAGGATGGTGGTTCGTTGCCTTGGCAGTCTACATGTCAAAGCATCCTTGATACAGAAACACAAAATTGCCGCTGATGCCATGCCATCAGTGTGTGAGTGTGTGAATGGATAACACTCGGAATGAGCAGGTGGCTTGGCCGCTGTGCGAATGAGTTAATGCAAACTTGTGTTGTAAAAGCGCTTTGAGTGGTCGTCAGACTAGAAAAGCACTATGCAGATACAGTCCATTTACCATTTAGGAACTTAAAGGAGGTTCCTGGGAGGAACTTAAAGTAGACTCACACTTAGTATCTTTAACTACCTTGCACATGCCATCCTTGAGAACCACACACCGGTCACAAACTAACGTCCACCACTGACATTAAAGAGAGATGTTTGTCTGTGTTTTGGGCATTAGGCCTGCTCACTTTTGGATGCAAGTTGTTTTGTGTTAGTCAACGCCTGGAATAGATGTGCCGATTCTGAAAGTTAGAAATAATCCATCTCCCCCTACGGCAGTTCTACCAGTTCTACCTGCCCTAATGGACACCATTAGTGAATACTCTAAGCTACTGAAGGCATGATTTACTTAAGCATTAAATTAAGTCCAGATTTACAGGAAATGGCCACACTCAACTTTGATCCACTCCTTCAAAAAAAAAACCAAAACAAGCCTGGGAAAGTGGGGGAAGCTGAACCTGACTTTGTGGGGTAAAGTAAATGTTGTTAAAATGCTAATAGCCCCACAATTCAACTACTTATCCATGATGTTATCACTCAGCATACCAGATAACACAGTATGATAGTCTCATTAAAGACTTTCTATGGGCTGGAAGGAAACCCAGATTTAAGATGAGAAAATTTTATGCGCCCAGAGATAAAGGAGGACTTGGTTTACCTGATGTTAGACTATATAGCTGGTCATTTGAGATGGTCAAGATAGCTAAACACTGGAGTGGGTTGGCATCTGGTTTAGAATGGGATGCCATTGAAAGGGCTCTAGCCATGCCATTCCACCCTTTATGTGTGATAACCCAGCAGTCAAATGATAAACAGAGAGATAATAACCCAGTTATCAAACACTCTAGGGGGGTATGGGCAAAGGTTCATAAAATCCACAAGATCTCACATTATAGAAAGCAATATGCCTCACTTTGGTTAAACCCAGAAGTAAAAATAGGGAAACAAACAGTATTTTGGAGAAGACGGTTAGACAATGGAATACACACAATAAGCAATCTCTATAAAGATGGTACATTTAAGTCATTTGCTGAATTATCCCTGGAATACAATTTGCATGACAGGGGGTGGTTTTTGGAGGTACCTGCAGATTAGACATTGCTTAATGAAGAAGTGTCAGCCGAATAATACCAACAATCTAATAGCTGACTATATCCAAAGTCCACTTAACCATAAAACATCAACATTTTATACTAATTCAATTAATTAAACCAGCAGCTCATGTGATAATTTGAGGATAATTTGGCAGAGAGACCTTGACTGTCAGATTGAGGAAGATACATGGAAACAGATTGTAACTGACAATGGTAAATATATTAAGGACATTAGGGGTCAATTCATTCAATATAAAATTCTACACCGGTACTACTGGACACCATGTAGGCTTTTCAGAGTAGGACTAATAAGTACCAACACATACTGGAAATGTAAGACAGAGGTGGGCACATTCATACATCTCATATGGGAATGTCCTATGGTCAACCCATTTTGGCAAAGTGTAATGAAATTCTTAGAGGCATGGGTAAGAATATCCCTGCCAGTATCTCCACGTTTATGCCTTTTGGGAGATAAAACAGAAACTCCAAAACTGATCAAAAGCGTTCATTCAGTTCTGATGGTTGGGATAACCTCAGCTGCCAGAATTAATCTGAGATATTGGAAGTAGGGATGCACATGGTTAACCGTTTAACCGTTAACCGATAACAGTAACTCTAACCGATTAATACTAACGGTCAATTTTGTTTTTAAGCTACGTAATTCAATCAACTCATGGGGGTAAAACGCGACTTGCAAGTACTAAGTTCGTGGCTATTACAACGGACTGCTGGACCGCGCTCACAGCAGAGAGCTACGTGACAATTACATGTCACTATATCGATGAGTACTGGAAAGTTAATTCTGCCGTCCTGTTAACGCAGAGCATGCCAGGTAGACACACAGCTGATAACCTCACAGCTAAACTGGTTGATGCAGTGGAGACGTGGGGACTTAGTGGGAAAGTGTCCGCATGCGTCCACGACAACGCGCGCAACATCGTGGCAGCCAACTCTCCCGGTCGGGTCAGCTGGGACTCGATCCCGTTTTGCACATACACTGCAGCTGGCGGTAAATGACGGATTTAATGTGTTTGTGCATCGTGTGTGCATCGTCGGAATGACGGAATGTCGGAATGGCAGCATGGAAGGGCATTTAAATCTTATCGGTTAACGGTTATTAATCGTTAAAGGGCGTCGGTTAACGGTCATAAAAAAAATCCAAAATGTGCATCCCTAATTGGAAGGCATCTACTATCCCAACATTTAATGACTGGAAAGCTTTGATGAGTGAAACAGCATCATGTGAGACTATGTTGACAAGAATAAGGGGCAAGGGACCTGTGGCTCTAGGAAGCTGGGATTATTTTATGGACTACCTGACCCCAAACCAGTAGGCTAAATGTAAAACTGTCACTAAGGGGTCTTTGTACTTTTCTGTTTCTTTTAACCAGGAACACCTAACCAATTTGTTACTTTGTAGTCTGACCTTCCTTTGACATTTTCATATTGTGCAATATGATAGTCATTGTATTAGCATGTACCCTCACAACCATTCAGATCCTGGAATGAAGCCTTCCTGGTTACTCCCAGGTCACGCTTTGTGATTAAAAAGGTGATCAGGCTTTTATTAGAGCCCTATGGATCTGTACTCAACTGTCTACAAAGTTTCTGCCTTCTTTCAAATCTCTTCATAAAACTTATATTCATGAAAGCTGTTGGAAATGTTTGATATGTTTTCTTCCAATGAATTTGATCTTATTCACTTCATTCTATTGTCTTTATTTCCTCTGTGCTCACGCCCTTGCCTTTTTATCATTTCATCTGCATTCGGAACATTATTTTGTCTCAAAATGTCTATAGCCAATATTATTATCATTCAATTACTGCAGTGTCTGTATCCTTTAATGTTCACGACATTTATACTGTGACCAGACATGAAATCTATCATCTTCTACAACTGCCTTGGCTACCAGATGAACACTAGTTTTCACTTCAGCTGAACAGCACTCTGTCACAATACTGTCAATCCACATCAACATCAACAGACATCAACACTCCCGTCAAGTCACTGCTGTACCCTGTAAGATATGTAGGACTATTTTACAATAAGTCCACTGGAAGTAGTGTGTGTTCATCTTGAAATAAATCAGGGCAGATTCATACATATACACAACAACTCATTATCTCATCCTTGCCCAAACTTCTAGCTTTGTTGTTCAGTAATGATCAAACTGCACAATTTAACTAATATTACAATAGGAAGAGAGCCAATACCTGCAGTATAAATAATTCTTTGTTTCCAGATTGTTATCTCCTTATTGCTTAACTTCACAGACCTTTCCACACATGTACATGCATGCGTGAAAAAAAGATACTGGACAGTTCAATTAAAAAAAAAAAAAAAAAAAAAATCTGCATTGGGTAGAAAGACGCTGTGCTTGCGGGCCGTAATCTAGTGTTACCTATTATTTAAAGTATTTTTATGCCGTTTCTTCGGGAGCGGGTCTGCACCGCCACAACCTGATGTACTCCATCACGTCAATAATATACGTTGCTCCAAAACACAAACACATCGAAACTCAGTTTCCCCAAAAGTCCTCAATCTGCTCCTGATCCTCACTCAAATGCCGTCACAGTCGGATTAAACAACATGTTATAGCAGTTTCCGTAGCTTCTTTTAAACCGGGCAGTCTCTGGCGCTAATGTGACAGCCCCAAGGGAACACTGCCCGTGCAGCTACAGCTAACGTTAGCAACGCTACTGCCCGCTAAAGTTGTTAGTATTGGTCAAAAAATTTTCAACAATGCTGTAAACGTGTCAGCATTCGCCAACAACTTCACATCGAAGTTAGAAACCTGGAAAAATGTTTACGCTGACAAGTTTGAGCTATAAAACAGCCTTAAATCAGCCCGATGAGATTTAACGTTAGTGCAACTTGACTGATGGCTACCAACTTACCAACGGTTTCAGCAACCCGTGCCGAAATCAGACAGGCGAACGTTGTCAATAAACCCTTTGTCATCATCATCATTGCAAAGCAAGGGATACCCGCCAGTGCTAATGTTTTCAATGGCTGTCACACGCTGTGTGTGTGTAGCCGCCGGTCCGGAACAATGCGGAATGCCCAAACAGGAGGAGCCATTGAAGGGAGACACCCACAATACAGGCGAGCCTGACTGACTATCGGAAAAATGTCTGAACACGTATGTAAAAGCTACGTTATATTCTCACGGCTCTCTAAGTCTCCCACCCAGGCAATAAACGATGTTTATTTTACTGACCCCCTTTTCTAAACACCCCTCTCTAATATAAAAGCGCAATATATAACATGTCGTAAAACAAAATGAGGACTTAACCCTCACAATCCAGCCAAATAATACACACAAGTCAAGTCACAAACATTAATCAACAGTTTAGTGAAACACTGTCCAATGTGTAAAAATGTTACTATCAAGTTGAAGTTTCACACTTGAGCTGCATTTACATACAAAACTCTGACGGAAATGTTCTTGTACTCAAATATAAAGAAGTAACCATTGAAATACTACTGAATTTCAGTTTTCTGGAGAACAGCTCCAAGTTATTAACCTGGATTGTTCAGATCATCCAAGTCACAAACACTAACAGTTTAGTGAAACACTGTTGTGTGTGTTTCAGTCTACACCAAAGACCACACACTTTCTCTTTTAAAAGAGCCTATTAATGTATTTTTACCTGCTTCTTGAAAAAGTGCAGAAAACCAAAATGCTTATTGCTCCTTTTAGTGATGGCCGTCTCCCTCTCTGTCAGTGTTAGCGACAACACGTGGCTGCTACTCCGTCCCCTTTTTGCTGATTTTCCCGCGTTCTGAAAATCAGTATTCTCATTGGCTGAACCAGCTGTCAATGATGTGGTTCTGGTTTGAGTCGCCAAGCAGACTGACATATAACGACATGCTTCATTTTCAGCATTTAAAGTCACAGTCACAGAGTTTTTAGTAACGTGACATGATGATTTAAATACTGAAGTTTCACTGTGAAATATAAAGCTATGAACGCTTTCGGACTAAATATACATTTATATACTTAACCAACTTCTGTATGTATATAAAGCAACCGATTACATTTTCCATTCATTGTGTGTTGCAGCACCCCCTGCAGACTGCAGGGGGTGCTGGGGGGGTGCTAGCATAATATAGTATATTGCAGGCTGCAGTATACTATATTATGCTATGTTCTATGTGCACACAAGTAAGGACTTGGACTACTTTACTGCCGATTACGCCATATGTAAAGGACATAGGGAGGAATCGAAATATCATTTCTCACAGGTCTACAGTGTCTGGAAAAATGTTAAGGTAAAAATAACAACAATACAACAATAAACATAGAACAGGACTGAAAGTGTTTAAAAACAAAAACAGAGGTACAAAATTACTGAAGAGTACAAAGACATATAAAAGGTGTCAGGATAATTAACTACCATATACGGATGTGTGTGGGGTATATATCCACAATGAAGTGCACATGGTGAAAATACAAGAGTCTGTAGTGCAAGAACAGATAACAGCAGATTGTATTTTGCAGTCTCTTTATATTATATAAACCGACTGGTGATGGATATGGGTGTGTGAGTGTGTGTGAGTGTGTGATGGGGAGAGGTGGGGGGTTCAGTCCAGTCTTTCTGGGGACAGAGGGGTGAGGTGGGAAAGAGTGGATAGAGCTCAACATCCTGTGACAGCCATGACTCAGCAGTGTCTGGTGAAGCTCACATTGAGACCAGATGGCAGGAAGGTGAAGAGGCTGTGTGATAGGGGGTTGAGTTGTCCACAATCTTGATCACTTTGCTGGTAAGGTGGGTGCTGTAGATGTCCTGGAGGCAGGGAAGTTAGGCACCAATGATTTTTCCAGCTGTATTAACAACTGGCTGCAGATTTGTGGCTGGAGCCGATGCAGTTCCCATAGGACACAGTGATGCAGCTGGTCAGGGTACTTTCAATGGTGGCTTTGTAAAAAGAGCACATGATGGGTGCTGGGGCTCTTGTTCTCTTCAATTTACAGAAGAAGCAGAGGTGCTGCTGGGCTTTTTTTGGCCAGTGCTATGATGTTGTTTAACCAGAGGAGTGTGATGCGATGCACAAACCTTGAAATTTGGTGCTGCTCACCCTCTCCACAGCAGAACCATTTCTGGTCAGTGGCCGGCATTGGGTGTGGATTCTCTGGAAGTCAATAACAATCTCCTTGTGTTTCCCACATTCAGGGAGGCATAATTATTTTTGGACCACATGGCCAATTGGTCCACCTTGTTCCTGCAGTCTCATCATGGTTACTCATGGGACCCACCAGAGTCAAAATTTTTATGAAGTGAATGGCACTGCAATTTGGTGCACAGTCATGGGTCAGCAGGGTGAAGAACAGGGGGCTGAGCACACATCCTTGGAGGGCCCCTAGGCTCAGTGGGATGGAGCTTGATGTGTTGCTGCTGACCCGTACTGCTTATGATCTCTCTGTGAGAAAGTCCAAAGACCAATTACAGAGAGAAGTGCTCAGGCCCAGCAGGTCCAGGTTCGTTATTAACTGCTGAGAGATGATGGTGTTAAATGCTGAAGTCAATGAACAATATTCTCACAGAAGAGTCTCTTGTGTCCAAGTGGGTGAGGGCTGGATGGAGAGGACCAGTTGGCCCGATAAACGAACTGAAATGGGTCCAGGGAGGGAGGGTGGATCTTATTTGCTGCACGAATAGCCTTTCAAAGCACTTCATGATGGTGGAGGTCAGTGCAACAGGGCGATGGTCATTGAAGCAGGATGGAGATGCCTTCTTTTGCACAGTTTTGCAGAGGCTTTAAAGCACATGGGGACAACAGCCTGGCTCAGAAAGGCGTTGAAGATATCCATAAGGACATCTATGAGTACAGTCTTTCAACACATGAACAAGTGTGTTGTCTGGACCAGAAGCCTTGTGGGCATTGATCTTGAAGAGTGAGCTCTTCAGGCTGGCTGGGGACAGCCTGGTCATTGGGGGGAGATGGGTGTAGTCTTCTGTAAAGAAAGTGCAAAGAAGTCGTTCAGATTATTCATCAGAGGGTTTGTAGTCTGTGGTTTGTGGTTTGGATACCCTGCCACAGGCTCTGTGTGTCCCTGCTGTCTCTGAAATGGCTGGTTATCTTTCTTGTGTTCTGATGATTGACTTGCCTGATACCAGCGGGCAGGTTGGTCCTGGCTGTTCTCAGACCTGCTCTTGGGCCTTCAGCAGCCTGCAGACCTCATCTCTCAGCCATGGCTTCTGGTTGGTCTGGGTGGTGATGGTTTAAGTGTGTGTCACATTGTCAATGTATTTGGTGATGTAGACAGTGACAGCGTCTGTATTTTCCTGAATGTAAGTGTGTTTGTTGAAAGTGGCTCCTTGCCCAGTCCCAGTCTGTGGTGTCAAAGCACACACACATATCTCTTTGTCAACTGGCTTGGCGCCTTTCACCTGTGGTCTGGATTCTGGTTTTAGCATGACAGCAGTGTGGTTAGAGAAGTGGAGGCAGCGGTGGGGTGACGCCTTTATGCTTTTTTGTGGGTTAGGTAACTCAGGTCCAGGGTATTATTGCCCCACAGTGGTTAATCAGCAAGCTGGTGTGTATTTGGAAGCACAGTCTGCATGGTTGCAATCCCCAGTGAGAATGAGAAATCCGTTTGGTTCAGTGAGGTTGCTGACTCATGCCTGGAAAAGGCTCATAATGTCTCACTGTTGGTGGGACTCGGGGGAACATAAATAGTGGCCAACAGAATGGCTGCAAATTCCCTCAGCAAACAGAACAGTTAGCACTTGTCAAGCATAACATCATAGAACATCTACAGGATTTATATGGACAGTGAGGATGACGTGTAAATGTTAAAGCCGTGTACATTTGTGTCTGGTTGTTGAGCTCTGCAGGTCGTAGTCAGTGGTGATGTTTCCTGTTTACTCTGGATATGCAGAAGTCCATAATGGAGAGCTGGTTGTTACCAATGTTTTCTTCAATAGCAAGGGGAAGGTTCTTTTTTTTTTTTTTTTTAGCTAGCTGCTTTTATCAGACTACTGCAACCTTCAGATTTCACACAGAAAAACACAATGCGATGTTTCAATATTTAAACAGCATCAAAATACAGGTCTTTCATGTTAACAAACCAGTCTAAGAGATCTTTATCCACAGTACTGATATACTTTTACATTTTACTATGTATTTGCTTTTGTTTCAGTTTCAGTTCAAGTTTCTGATCCAGGACTTTTGGGAGTATTATAGGACTTGAGTGTTTCATCCATAGTTCAACTCATTCAGCTTGGTCTGAAGGTGGCACCGAAGGACAGGCCATGTTACCTTAATCTAAAGGCTCTATCATATGGTGGCTATTTTGGTTTATGGTGGTAAATATTTAAGAAAATCTGCAGGATTTCCATTTAAAAACAGACACCTGCTCCAAATTCCAAGCATTTACTTGGGATAATTTCTACTACAAAATAACCTTACCTACTACAGTTACTATGGTAGTATAACTAATTTTAATTAATTTAAGTTTCTAAAGAGACGTCAGCTTTAAGACTTGAGGTTTTCTTTTGTTAGAAACCTGTAATGTTGATTTAATCTGCTGTTACAGTGAGTTACAGAGCAAGCAATGAGCAAGGAGGAACAAAATGAAAGCACAGATCAGAGTTTACGTGTTTTTAATGCAAAGACTTAGAAAAAGTGCGTCATAGGACAGAGAGATGAAACAAAGATAATAAATCAACGCAAATAACAATCTGACAAAAACATATTACCCAGGGATATATTACATAATTTCCTCATAAATATACACGCAGACTTTCACACAACACCATTCCAAGAGAGGAAGGGGCTGTGAAAAGTATAAATAAAACACTTTTAGACAAATACTCAAGACAAAACAGCACCAATATATTTGATGTTTGATGCTGACTTAGCTATGGACTATCTTGGACGTCTCACACCCACTTCATGATGTGCTGGTCAGGCATGAGAGTACTTTTAGTGAGAGACTCATCCCATCAAAATTCAAGACTGAACGCCACAGGAAATCATTCCTGCCTGTGGCCATCAAACTGTACAACAACTATATACTGTGTGTATATATATATACACACATAAATAAATATTTTGTTTTATATTTTGTTTTTTCTATATATATTTTCTTTTCTCTTTTCTTTTCTAATTTTATTCTAATTCTATTCTTGTAGGGAGCACCTGCAAAAAAAACAATTTCCCCTCGGGTATCAATAAAGGAATTCTGACTCTGATTCTCATCAGCTTCATTTATTTTTGTAAGTATTTGGTTATTCTGTGTAATGCTATAAAAACACCTGTTTGGATCATTCCACAGGTAAACAGGTTCATTGGTAACAGGTGATAGTATCACGATTGGGTATGAAAGGGACATCCAAGAGAGCTAACTCTGCCCTCTGGTGGACAGGATCTTTCTGACAATATGATTAGACATAATCAGAATAGACAGTATAATGTGTGGACAGAGCATCCAGGTCTGAATAGTGAAACTAATTGTGCCTTAAACCTGCATTCGTCCTAATGGCCAGCATATGACCCTACTTCTGACTTTACTGAGATTCATCACCTCAGTAAACCGTCTCCTAATGACTTGATGGTTTCAGTCGCTTGTTTCAAGTTTTCTTCAGTACAACATGATCTTCATTTTATAGATCATGGACCCATTTAGAGTAAAATAGACAATAAAGCAAGGTTAGCTTTAAGGTGTGGCTAAATTTCCCCTAATCAAGCCTCTGCCAAATACCTCTCACTTGTGATTGGCTAGTTAGCGTCTGGTGACTTCCCACATACCAATCAGGAACATCACCTGTTAGCACTGTTAGCATTTTCCACAAGAACATTAAAATAAGTTAGTAATAAAAGGAGAGGAGCAAAAGATTAGAGATGACTGACTTGAAAATATTCCTTCTATACACTCTCCTTCACTTTTAAGTTCATCCTTTCAGTCTGAAGTGTGATCAGATTTTAAATTAGGTAAATAATTTAAAGACCATTTAAACAAAAAACCAAAACAAAACAAACACAAAAACAAACAAAAAATCCCTGACAGTTACAGGAAAATTAGCTTAAAATATCCTTTTTCCCCTCCCAGATCTAGGAGCATTTTAAAATGACTTTATATTTATGGTAGAAGTGCTACTGAAAGTTGACTGCTAACTTAGGGATGAGCTCAGAGGTTAGACCTGGGCTGATGCCAACTTTCTTTGCCGATACTGCAATTAAAGCTTCAAAGAATCTTACTCTGGATTTCTCAGGTAACATGTGTTTGGTATTTTGTTATCATCGTGATGATGAATTCTTATCATCTCAGACCACCAACTGATCCTGGCCTGTTTCTGGGTCATCGTCCACCTTTGTTCTCGTCCTCAATTTTTCCATTTCAAAGCTGTCTGGCATCATGTCTTCTTTTTGCCCCTTTTTTCCTTTCAGCATCTTCAGCACCTCTGTAAGAACATGAAAACCAGTTTGAGACACATTAAATCAAAATTAAAATCATTATATGTATTTAAACTTAGGAAACACTTTGTATACTGCTAAGGTCGGTAGAGGAGCCAGACAATGTCACGATATTGACTTAGCCACTATATGAATTATATTTTCTGACATCAATATGAATCACATTATGGTAAGTGTATGCTAAATGTTCCCTGTGGATGATTCCATCTGACATTAATAGATTGTTAATACTTCACCAACCACAGGAGCCACAAAGACCCACCTGCAGGTAACAAAGCCTCGCTGACAGAGGAACTTAACTGCTTCTTTACCCGCTTTGTGACAGAAGGGTTGGACAATGCAGAAAATAAGGTGAATTCTCTGCACTGTGAATGTTATGAAGGCTGATGAGATTCCAGGAAGAGTATTGAGAAACTGCGCCGATGACCTTGCACACATCACATCTTCAACCTGTCCCTGTCTCAGGCTATCATACCTGCCTGTCTGATATCAGTCATTATCATACCAGTGTCCGAACAAACACCAGCTGTCTGAATGGCTGCAGACTAGTGGCACTCACACCCATCTTAGCAAAGTGCTTTGAAAGACTGGTTTTGAAGTGCATCAAATCCACTCTTGCCCTAACCTGGACCAGCAGCAGCCTGCCTACACAGCTGATAGATCCACAGAAGATGCAATCTACACGGCTCTTCACACTGCAGTGACTAAACGAAATGTAGTGGAGCAAAAAGTACAATATCTATTGCAGAAATGTTGTGGAGGAGAAGTATAAAGTAGCATTAAATGGAAATAATCAAGTAAAGTACAAACACCACAAAATTGTACTTAATTATGGCACTTGAGTGAATGACTTGAGTTACAATCCACCACTGAATGCTGTAGAGCAGAAATGTGTAACTTACGGAGCTTTCCACGTTTCTCCAGGATAAAAAATACCACAGCAAGACCAACAACAACACCACCACAGAGACTGGGAGTGACAATTGTTATGACAGTGTCCGTCTTTTCAGCACCTGAAGGAATACAAGACAGAGCTGAGTTGAGTTGAGAAGAAGGGGAGGCTCAAAGCTGATGCAGTTTTTCTTACAACACAATGATACTTCATCTACAGTGTACTGCTTATGGTTCAAAGACATTTACCAGGACTGACTGGCTCTGTCAGTCCATCCACTGGAGGTCCAGCTGTGCTGGAATCATCCCTCTTTGCCCCGTGCTCTAATCATTTGCCACCACCTAACATTTATCAGTATCTCCACGAGGCAGTTTAATCAACATTGCACATCCTCTGCTGTTATGCAGATATATTTATTTCTACAATCCACACTGAGCATCTTTTGGAATGAATAAATACTTATACTAATACTTACATACTTATCATCACATGACCAGCATTTACGTTGCATCTCATCTTGTTTCCGTCACATGATAAAGGTTCGTTGACGACGATATTTAGTCATACTTTTCGTTGATGAAAGCAACACTAGTTTTCGGTATCTTCAACTACAACTGTGTCTACAAAGAACTGATATGTGTGGTGTTGGAGGCTAGGTCTAATTCATTGATGTTGTTATCGGCTGGACTGAGGCTGCATTGCAGTCA
>JBBMOE010000425.1:0-12703 GCA_037975065.1 Chaetodon trifasciatus
AGAGAGAGAGAGAGAGAGAGAGAGAGAGATGCCTATCTGCAATTAAGATAAGAAATTATTCGACTGCAGATGGCGCCACGCAACTAACCAGTACTGGATCGATCCTGTTAGATCTGTTATTGGATAGATAGATTGATAGATAGAAGACGATGTCAATTTTATTAAAGAAATTAGACCATTTGAAAACATTAACTTCCATTGTAGTTTATTTTAAACATCCTAGTTAACTGAAATGCTATTTTGACCAGTTGCTTTTAGTCAGGAGGCCAAAACTGATATTAAAACTTTATCGGACATTTTTTGTTACAAGCATACAACCTATCCAGTATTGATATTTAACCCCTTAACATGTGTTCTAGCCAGGTTATCTGCTTAGAAAATGTTTTGTTTGTTTGTTTGTTTGTTTATTTTAACACTATATTCTTAAAAGTGGTATAATCGATTTTTTCTCCAAAATACTTCCTCTTTCTTCCATGTTACCTCCTGTAATTTTGGGCAAATGTACAATATAATCCAATTTATGTGTAAGTATGATCTTTAAAAAATAATACTCAATAACTATCGTAAGAGTATAACACCACAACGAGCACTGCTGTGTCAGCACAGCTGTGATTTGGCATGAGGCAGCAGATCCAGTTAAGATGATCACAGCAGGTGTCAACAGTCTGAACAAAACTTTATACAGTGAATTTCACAAAACAGATTAACCTGGTCTATTTGTCTACAACGGGGTGGCCAAACTTTTTTACTCATGGGCCACAGACAGAAAAATTTAAGACATCAGGGGCCAATATAAAATCAAGATTGCCAGTTTTCAACCTGTTAAAAGTGAAAGAGCAGCAGTGTTTGTAGACCAGAAAACCCCTTTGATTTCCAAAGCATTCTATAATACTTTAGACCTCAATCCTACTATTCAGTTGTTTAATTGTTGAGATCTATGAGCAATCTTTTAACTTTCTGAGTAAAATGTACATAGAGAAACATAAGAATGGGCCACATTACATTTTATGTAGAGATTTCATGGCGGGCCACTTAAAAGCGACCAACGGTCCACATTAGTTGCCAGAAACAGGTAATCTCAACTGTTTTCCAACTAGCTATACTTCCCAGACAGATAGTTAGGCTAATGTACTTTCATTCCTACTCGCCTACATTTTGTGCAGATGTGTAATGGAAATATTATGTTTATGAATTATTTGCTGCACAGCAGCCTATTTTACAGTCTGCTAGTTACCCAGTTTGTTAGATAGCCAAACACTCAGTTTATGCCAGATGACATTGTAGTGATCCACTCAGAAACCAATCAGACTTGTAAAGTTCAACATTTCTTTGCCAGGTGACCATTCTTCAGAATGAAGTGGGACCACTAAACTACTGAACTGTGTGCTCATGCTTGAAATAAACCAGACTTCCCTAGGAAATACAAATGATACCCTGGTATCTTCCACTTGGGCCTATTACTAATAAGAATGTAGACTAGTCACCATATGGAGCCACAATAAGGAGCTGAACATGGCAAATGTCCAGTGTCCTATTTTGCTATTGCTCTACTCCCCTGTCTTGCACAGACTTAAGGAGAAGCAGTTTCAACCATTTCCCACCCACCTACATACCAATAGGGGATGCTGACATGCAAGGAACCAACCAACACATTGATATCAAGATAAGGGAGTGTCTTACTAAAACACAGTTTGACTGTGTTTGGCTGGACTCAATCCTGCAACCTATCAGTTGCAGAATAATCAGAAATCAGAAATCAGAAAAAGCTTAGTATGATTTTACACATATGAGGAATTTGCTTTGGTGAGGTTGGTGCTTGACACATCTATTAAAAGAAGCTATTAAAAAAGTAAAAATATAACAATATAAATATATGTACACAAGTCTTTTTTTTTTTTTCTGGAAGCACAGTCAGTTTTTTCAGAAGGAAGTCCAAGCAGGGCGTTAATGTAATGCATAGGGTTATGGCAATGACAATGTGACAAGATGAGGCAGAGGTGGAGTGCGAAGAGTGTTGGGGGGGTTCCGGGCCATGTTAATAAGGCTTACAGCAGATGGGAAAAAAACTGTTCGTGTGGCGTGAGGTTTTGGTCCTGATGGACCGCAGCCTCCTGCCAGAGGGGAGTGTCTCGAAGAGTTTGTGTCCGGGGTGGGAGGGATCAGCCACAATCATTCCTGCACACCTCAGGGTCCTGGAGGTGTACAGGTCCTGAAGAGACAGGAGATTGCAGCCGATCACCTTCTCTGCAGACCGAATGATATGCTGCAGATATGCCGCAGTCTGCCCTTGTCCTTTACTCCTCCTCCTCCTCTGGATGCTGGTTTCTGCCTGGGCTCGTGATTTCCCATCTTGTTTTCTGTATTTATTTTAATTTTCCTTAAACTTGAAAGTTTTAATCTTTGGCTGAATTGGACATCTAAAGACATATTTTATGGACAAATATTTAAAAGTTGTGGATGACCCTTGCGACCTCTGATATTTCACGGATACACTCTGCTCTGGCCTACTGACAGAAAAAGCCTGCTTCGGCCTACCAACAGAAAAAGGCTGCTGGCAGCTAAAGCTAACTAGCACCAAGATACCTCTTTTCTCCACAGATGACCTCTACACACTTCTGCAGCAGGTTGCAGTGTTGGAAACTAAAGTTCAGCATCCGGAAATAAACGCAGAAGTGAACGGACATTGTGGAAATGACAGCACTTTGCCGCTGACTCAAAACAGCGGACTGGAGAATGCTAACATCCAGCTAATTAGCTCTGATACAGCTCCCATGAAAATAAAGGACTGTGTACCGGGTAATAAATCTGCCAGTATTAGTCCTCCCTGGAACGCTCTCGGGGCATAGCCCAAGAGTAAATCAGCTGATATGGGGAGACGTCCAACAGATAGAACCCAGCGCCCAGAGATCTGTGATGCGACAGGCTGGCCTGCGTTATCATCCTCCTCAACACCTGTGCAGAGTAAGACACAGCCGTGGATAAAAGCTAAAGGGAAGATGAGCAACAAAGCTCCCAAACCAGCTAGTGTGCTAGTGTTTGCTCCACTACTGCAGGACCCTGGATATCCAACCGAAAACCTGGATAACTTCTCGGACTCACAGAGGAGGGTAAGGCCTGACAGGAAGTCAGAAGCTAGAAAGCTACAAGGAAAGCTACTGACTGGTCCTGAGACTCTGGTTGTTGGTGATTCTGCTATTAAAGATGTGGGAAGCATGTACAGCAGAAACACAAAAGTGTTGTGCTTTCCTGATGATACAGTCTCCAACATGACCGAGAGAATCCTCAGTATTGTTGCAGAAATTCCAACTTTGAAATACCTTGTACTGCACACAGGGGCTAATGACATTGCGAAACGACAATCTGAAGTGCTCAAACAGGATTTAGGTAAACTGCTAAATGCAGTGAGCTCTCTGAATGCTGAAGTCTTCTTCAGTGGGCCTTTACCACCAGTCAGAGGAGGAGGAGAGAGATTCAGCAGATTGTTGGCAGTAAACAGATGGTTTTCAACTGCATGTGATGTCCACTCAGTGCATTTTATTGACAATTTCAACTTTTTCTGGGACCGCAGACATTTTTTCAAAGGAGACGGACTTTCCCTAAACAAGTCAGGAGTAAAACTTTTTGCCTCCAACCTATCTTTCTTCCTGCGTCACACTGTTCCCACTCCCAAGGACAAGAGACAAGAGAAATCCAAACAAAAGCAGCAAACACCAAAACATGAAGGAGAACCAACTCTCCCCCCGCCTGTATGCTCTAATCATGAGGGATGCCAGAGCAAAAAAGGGGATGCCTCATGTCCTCCACCAGGGGCCACTGCTTTTGAGGATTCACCGACTCCAACCACTAAAACTCTACCTAGGTCACCATCTCCAACCACTAAAACTCCATCTGGGTCACCATCTCCAACTGCCCAAACTCCATCTAGCTCATCATCTTCACTGGGTATCCCATCACCCTCCTCCCCCCTGCTGGAGATTACTGACCAAATGAACAAACTTGTCAGCGCTGGCATCAGGCTTACTCCTCGCCCATCTAGGATCCTGTCCCCCCAAATTCCACCCCGCCCCCTACAACCACCCCGTCCCCCTCCACCACCACAGCGCAGACGGGCACCACCTCCACCCCCTCCACGGCTTGATCAGAACCTACTCCAGTCCCTAGTAAGAGCCCAGCACAGCCACCCATTTGTGTTGGTAACTGATGTGTTCTGGGTCCAGCTTTTAAGGCAAATGCTATGCCTGACTTTTCCAAGGAAAAGCCAGGGCCCATTGGGCCGGAAGCTTCATTGATTCATGTCTCAATAGGTAGTAGGAGAAGATCGGTCCATCTCTCCAGAAACATCACATCATCGAATTTAACATGTATTCCATGTCAGCCACAGTATGTTCTAAAACATGGAGATGTTGGACTTTCTAATACATTTAAGTTAGCTCTTTTAAATGTTAGGTCTTTGGCAGGCAAATCATTCTTAATCAATGACTTAATCATCAAGCACAAGCTTGATTTTGTGTTTTTGACTGAAACTTGGTTAGGACAAGATAACAGTGCAGCAATTCTCAATGAGTCAGCCCCTCCAAATTTCAGTTTCATAAGTGAAGTAAGAATGCACAAGAGAGGAGGTGGAGTCGCCATTTTGTTTAATGATAGCATTCAATTAAATAGAGTCTCTTATGGTCAGTTTGAATCTTTTGAATATGTTGCCATTCAATCAAAGTCTCCCTGTCGATCAGTCTTCGTAACCATCTACAAGCCCCCAAAATACAATTGCCAATCTACTGTCTGTTGTTTGTATTGATTTTGACTGTGTTGTGTTAGTGGGTGACTTCAACATTCATGTTGATAATCTCAAAGATGGATGTGCTAAAGAACTTTCAAACATCCTGGATCATTTTGGCCTATCTCAGCACGTAACACATTCAACACATAACAAAGGGCATATATTAGATTTGGTTATTTCCAAAGGGCTTAATATCTCTGAGGTTGTGGTGACGGATGTTGCTCTTTCTGATCATTACTGTGTGTCATTTAAAATGGCCACACCTGCTATTCTTAACAAAAGTGGAACAGAGGTAATCAAAAAGCGTTATATTAATGATAACACCTGTGCAGTCTTCACTCAGTCTTTTTACACCATCACCAACAATGCCCTCAATGCCCTTCAACTGATGACCTTGTAAATAGTTTCAGTTCCAAAGTTATGACTATTATTGACTCCATTGCCCCAATTAAGACCAAAGTTTTGTCAGGAAGGAAAAAGGCACCTTGGAGAAACACCACACTGATCAAAGTCCAGAAAAGAGTCTGCAGACAGGCGGAGTGCAGGTGGCGAAAAACCAAACTCCAGGTTCATTATGAGATTTATAAAAACAGTCTCCACAGCTATAACCATTAACTAAAGAAGGCGAGGCAAGCATTCTTCTCAGAGATTATCAGCAGAAACTGTAATAATGCACGCACTTTGTTTTCTGTTGTGGATAGACTGACAAACCCCACGGTATCAGTCCCTCCTGAGCTGCTATCCAACAAGTCATGCAATGATTTTGCAGCCTTTTTCACAGATAAAATTTCAAGGATAAGACAAACAGTGTGCAGCTCCAGCTCAGGCAAAATGATAAGTCCACCTGTGCCTTCTTGTTTTCCAGTTAATCTAGCACATTTTAACCTTCTAGATCATACAAGGCTGACAGAAACTGTATCACAGTTAAAATCCACAACATGCTGCCTTGATACTCTGCCAACAAACTTTTTTAAAAATGTTTTCAATTGCTTAGCTCCAGATGTGTTGCAGATAATAAATAATTCTCTTCAGTCTGGTCGTTTCCCCAGGCCTTGAAAACAGCAGTAATAAAACCTCTCCTAAAAAAGACTAATCTGGATGCTTCAATAATAAGTAACTACAGGCCAATATCAAATCTACCCTTTCTAGGAAAAAATATTGAAAGGGTTGTTTTTCAACAAACGCATGCTTTCATGATGCAGAACAATCTTTTTCATGAATTTCAGTCTGGATTTCGTCCACACCACAGCACTGAGACTGTACTTATCAAAGTTTTAAATGACATACATCTGAATAATGATGCTTCCAAAACCTCAGTCTTAGTATTATTAGATCTCAGTGCTGCCTTTGATACGGTTGATCATGACATACTTCTTGCAGACTGGAAAAGTGGGTGGGACTTACTGGCACTGTTCTACACTGGTTCAAATCCTATTTACAAGATAGAGACTACTTTGTGTCAATTGGTGAGCATGTGTCTGAAAAAAGATGATGTGTGGGGTGCCACAAGGGTCCATTCTCGGACCACTTCTTTTCAATATCTACATGTTGCCCCTAGCTCAGATTATGGAGCATCATAATATTTCTTATCATACTTATGCAGATGATACACAACTTTATATTTCTGTGTCATCACATGACTACAGTCCCTTACTTTCACTGAGTGAGTGTATTCATCAAATCAATGTGTGGATGTGCCAGAATTTTCTTCAGCTTAATGCAGATAAGACAGAAGTGATTGTATTTGGCCCCAAAAATGAAAGGTCAAAAGTCAGTGCTCACCTTAACACCATGTCACTGACAACAACAAATAAAGCCAGAAATCTTGGTGTAATTATTGATTCTGACCTGAATCTTAACAACTATTTAAAGCTCATTACCAAATCAGCCTACTACCACCTGAAAAATATATCCAGAATTAAGGGATGTCTGTCCCAAGAAGACATGGAAAAACTTGTTCATGCATTTATTTTCAGTAGGTTGGACTATTGCAATGGAGTCTTTACTGGCCTAAACAAAAAATCAATTAGGCAACTACAGCTGATTCAGAATGCTGTTGCACGAGTCCTTACAAACACCAGAAAAATGGACCATATCACACCAGTCCTCAGATAACTACATTGGCTTACTGTTGGTCTACAAAGCATTAAATGGCCTAGGACCAAAATATATTCTAGAATTATTAACTCCATATGAAGCATCCAGACCTCTCAGGTCATCAGGGACAGGTCTATTGTGTGTTCCCAGAATGAGAACCCAACAAAGTGAAGCAGCTTTCAGTTATTATGCTCCTCACCTGTGGAACATTCTCCCTGTACACCTGAGGTCTGCACCAACTGTCAGCTCATTTAAATCAGGACTGAAAACATTATTATTTGCTGCAGCTTTTAATTAAAGTAAATATTTGCTCAATGACTTCTTAATCATTCTAAATGCTAAATTATTGTCTTTTACTGGCGTCTGCTTTTAATTTTCCTTTAATTGTATTTTATTTTTATTATTATTATTATCATTATTATTTTATTCTCTCCTAATCTCTTTCTTTCTTTCTTTCTTTCTTTCTTTCTTTGAAATGTATGTTTTTAATGTATTTTTATGCTTCTGTAAAGCACTTTGAATTGCCTGGTGTATGAATTGTGCTATATAAATAAATTTGCCTTGCCTTGCCTTGGCAGTGGCAGCAGCATACCAGATGGGGATGGAGGAGGTGAGGATGGACTCAATGATGGCTGTGTAGAAGTGCACCATCACTGTCTTTGCCAGGTTGAATTTCTTCAGCTGCCATAGGAAGTACATCCTCTGCTGTGCTTTCTTGATGAGGGAGCTGATGTTCGGCTCCCACTTGAGGTCCTGGGAGATGATAGTTCCCAGGAAGCAGAAAGACTCCACAGTGTCAATAGTGGAGTCACAGAGGGTGATGGGGGCAGGTGAGGCTGAGTTCTTCCTGAGGTCCACAACCATCTTCACTGTCTTTAGAGCGTTGAGCTCGAGGTTGTTCTGGTTGCACCAGGTCACCAGATGGTCAGCCTCCCACCTGTAGGTGGACTCATCGCCATCAGAGATGAGTCCAATGAGGGTGGTGTCGTCCGCAAACTTCAGGAGCTTGACAGACTGATGACTGGAGGTGCAGCTGTTCGTGTACAGGGAGAAGAGCAGAGGAGAAAGAACGCAGCCCTGAGGGGATCTGGTGCTGATGGTCTTTGCGTTGGAGGTGTGTTTCCCCAGCTTCATGCACTGTTTCCTGTCTGACAGGAAGTCTGTAATCCACCTGCAGGTGGGGTCAGGCACGCTCAGCTGGGAGAGCTTCTCCTGAAGCAGAGTTGGGATGATGGTGTTAAAAAAAATTGTGTGACGAATAAATTTTTCTTCTTCTAAAAGCAGAGCTGAAATCCACAAACAGGATCCTGGCGTAGGTTCCTGCGGAGTCCAGGTGCTGGAGGATGAAGTGGAGGGCCAAGTTGACTGCATCGTCTATAGACCTGTTGGCTCTGTAGGCAAACTACAGGGGGTCCAGGAGAGGGTCAGTGATGTCTTTGAGGTGTGAGAGCACAGTCTCCAGTGAGGTGTTAAAAATGTCTGTGAACACTGGAGACAGCTGATCAGTGCAGTGCTTCAAGGCAGATGGGGAGACAGAATCCGGTCCAGCTGCTTTCTGGGGGTTCTGTCTCCTGAAGAGTTTGTTGACGACCCTCTCATGAATGGAAAGAGTTGCACTGAGGTGGGTGGGGGGGGGTCCGTTAAGATGGGCGTTGGTGGAGGTGACTGGAGCTGGAGCTGTTGGTAGGTGTCGTGGGGGATGGTTGCTGGACTGTCCCTTTGTCCTTCAAAGCGGAAGTCGAACTCGTTCAGGTCGTTGGCTAGGCGTCAATCGTTGATGGAGTGGGGGGTTGTAGGCTTGTAGTTTGTGATCTGTCTGAGCCCTTTCCACACAGATGTAGAGTCGTTAGCTGAGAAGTGGTGCCGCTTTCACCGCTTTGCTAAACTTGTACTTCGACTCTTTGAATCTGTCTTTGTCCCCACTCCTGAAGGCCTCCTCCTTTGCCAACCTTAGCTGTCTGAGTTTGGCTGTGATCCAGGGTTTGCCATTGTTGTAACTCAACCAGGTGCGTGATGGAACACAGCAGTCCTCACAGAAGCTGATGTAGGACATCACAGCCTTCGTGTACTCATCCAGACTGTTGGTAGCAGTCCTGAACACATCCCAGTCAGTAGAGTCCAAACACACCTGGAGATCCTCCACAACCTCACTGGTCCACTTCCTTGATGTCCTCACTACAGGTTTGCAGAGCTTTAGTTTCTGCCTGTATGCAGGAATCAGGCAGACCATGACGTGGTCAGAGTGGCCAAGTGCAGCATGGGGGACAGCGTGATAAGCATCCCTGACAGTGGTGTAACAGTGATCCAGAATATTCTCCTCTCTGGTCGGACATTTAATAAACTGTCTATATTTAGGGAGTTCGTGGGTGAGGTTACCTTTGTTAAAGTCGGCAAGGACAGTAACTAAAGAGTCCGGGTTGGTCCGGTCCAAACGCAGTATCTGGTCTGCGAGCATACGTTGTGCGTCCTGCACGTTGGCCTGCGGTGGGATGTAAATGCCGACCAGAATGAATGAAGCGAACTCACAGGGTGAATAAAAAGGCTTACAGTTTATGATGAAAGATTCCAGGTCCGGAGAACAGTGTTGTTGGATCACTGTCACGTCATTGCACCAACCACTGTTGATGTAGAAAAAGATTCCTCCACCTTTATTTTGCTGGAAAGTTTCGTGTCTCTGTCCGCGCGGAGGAGTTGGAAGCCAGCCAGCTACATCGCAGAGTCTGGTATTAATCCACAGAGCCACATCTCGATGAAGCACAAAACCGCAGATGAAGAAAAGTCCCAGTTTCTACCAAACAGCAGTTGCAGTTCCTCCAGTTTGTTGGGTAGTGAACGCACATTAGAGAGAAATATTCCCGATAACGCTGTGCATAGTCCGCGCTGGCGGAGACGCACCAGCGCGCCGGCCCATTTTCCTCTCCTCCGGCGTTTCACT
This sequence comes from Chaetodon trifasciatus, assembly GCA_037975065.1. Classification (NCBI taxonomy): domain Eukaryota; kingdom Metazoa; phylum Chordata; class Actinopteri; order Chaetodontiformes; family Chaetodontidae; genus Chaetodon; species Chaetodon trifasciatus. Next base: position 9,810 of record JBBMOE010000425.1, read on the forward strand.
GCGTGAGCAAAGGTGAGCGCACCTTTGACCAGAATGTCCAAAATTTCCACTGTTGGGAGGAGGAAAGTAGGAAATAAATCCTCTGGTGTTGCTCCCCTGATGTTCATGAGCTCATCTCTGGTGAAAGAGCTCCGGGTACCGTCGCAAAAACCAGATTTAACACACAAAACAAAACAAAACAACGCGCACCAACACACCGAGGTAGCCGTCCGCGGCACCATCTTGGTTGTCAAAAGGACGGTGATAAATGATAAGAAAGCTGCCTTCATGAGTAAAGATAAGGACAGGGTTAAAGTTGCACAAGAAAATCTATGGGACACTAAGGGTCTATGGAAGGGCTTAAAGTTCATAACTGGATATGGCCAGGCAACTGATAGACTGAAGGAGGGTACATTTACGCCTGATGAGGCAAATCTATTCTATGCCAGATTTGACTCTACTGTCAACTCAGTTAATCAGTCACCATCGCATTCCATAGTTTCCTTAGAGGAAGATGGGGGTGGTCCTTCTCCTTGCCCCCCAAGAACTATCACTGTTGAGGAGGTACACTCGCAGCTGAGGAGGCTCAACGTAAATAAGGCCCCTGGCCCAGATGGGATCATGTCGCGTGTCCTTAAAGTATGTGGTGATCAGCTGTGTGGGGTACTACATCATCTGTTTTCCTTGTCTCTGTCTGTGTCAAAAATTCCAGCAATCTGGAAAACATGTTGTATTGTACCTGTACCTAATGCTAATTTTTTCTTCAAAACTACTTCTCACTATTGCCAAACTCATTCCTTTTATTATTTTGCTATGGCTTCTTCATCCAGTTGTTTGCGTTACATCATATAATCCGTATTATTTGTTATATCATTCATTATTCATATCCATTCTCATTATTGTGTTAGCCCGGATTCCTTTGTTGGAAGCCCAAGAACAGACCAGAGAAATCTTCAGTTCACAGCCGAAGTATTCATTGAGGTCACAGGTAAAGTATAGCAGTGCTGGTCTCAGAATGACCGAGCTCTTGCAGGATCTCCATCAGAATCCCGCTATGGATTTGTTTTGTTTTTAATAAGGCTGGGGACTTCATAGGTCATATTTCGCTGACAGAGAATACTGACCTGACAAAGGCCAGTCAGGACTAAAACATTGCATTTTTATGTAAAAGCTGCTTTGGTGTATTTGTTCTTTTTCATTTGGGGAGTTCACTGTTTGACAGTCATTGTCTTTGTGCTATTCTTGTATATCTGAACTCCGCTATTGCTACTTTCAGTGCTGTAAACTGTCGATAAAGAAATACATTTTATAAAAACAAAACTTGTTTCCATTCCGATAAAAAGAAATGGAAAACAGCAACAGCATTACACTGCGTCACCACTGGCTAACAGTCAGATAACTAATGTAACCATTGAATTTCAATGAGTCCCTCTGAAGAGAACTATATAGTCAGCCTCACTGACAGCTAAAATCCATTTTATGGCGCAAATTTACTTTCTACCAATCACATATGATCTTTCCTGTGATGTTCATGGCCTTGTTAAAAAGAAACTAATCCTGAAATGAATCTACAATGAAGCTTTGGACCCACACTATGGAGGACAACAGAGAAAGTCACACTTTTTGTACTCCTGGAGTGTTTAGGAGTAAACGTGAAACATAATGAGCTAAAAATAAATGCTCTGTTTAAATATTGACTTTAACCCCATCTAAACCAATCAACAATTAACTCGCGGTATCTGAATATTTTAACTGAACCACACATTAACACATATTAATGCAGGTGTTGAAGAACTTTACTGGCCTGCACAGAGAACACACTGCAATCTGAATGTGATCAGATCATCAGGATTACAATAGTGTCAGTTTCAGGCGGAGGCTTGAAGCTTAAATTATGCTTCTTCAAAGACAGTGTAAACGTATCTGCGAAACAGGCAGAAAAAGTTTTTATGGGTAATCTTAGATTTTCATAGAGCAGCTAACAGTTCCCAAATCTCAATGTGTCGTGCAGACCATAGTGTCAAAGCAAACTGATAGGTTGACCAACTCCTTTCAGGAAGTGGGCCAAAACAGAAAAAAAAAAAAACTCAAAACAGCCACATGCAACCCGAGTACATGTTCATCTAATGTGCAGCCTTGAGGACAATAATTCACACACTTAAATTACAACTACAAATTGCAGTGCATTTGCACATTTTTGTCATTTTGGAACATTAACAGCTACAGGCAAGCCCTTACCCTGCAAGACAAGCCAGCATTAGTGTGAGAAAACTCCTCCACTACCTCTGATTACCTTCTTGTAGACTTTAAGTAATGTTATCTATGCCCACCCAATTTGAATATTGAGATCCAATGATAATACAGGCAGAATTGAGAGATGTTTCAGAGAATACTTGGTGATACCAGGTGTAAATGCAGAGGCCCAAAATCATTGTCATTAGCTGTACCCACTAGCACATACAGTTTGATTTAGGTCCTCCACCATCATGTCTCTTCCTCCTGTCTCTCTTGCATCCCAGCATGGAGCCTGGTTAGTCAAATAGCAAGCATCGAGTCTGACCGCACCCACACAGTCCTGAGATGTGGTTTGATCAGGTGAATTAAGTGAAAACACGTGAGGGTGGACTGGTGTTTAGGGCCTTTAAACCTTTAGGCTTTTCCTGCTGGACTCTTTTGCAGTTCAAGCTTGTTCACCACAAACCAAAAAATAAATCACGGTTTCGAGTCTCAAATCTAGCTGTACCACTTGGGTATGGCCGGGACAGATTTTGGGTATACTATTAGGACTCTTACCATAGTGTCTCTACATACAGAGTCTGTATATTTCATCCTGTATTCAGTCCTGAAGCTCTTGTTGTAAATGTCTCTTGCCTCTCTCTCTCTCTCTCTCTCTCTCTCTCTCTCTCTCTCTCTCT
>JBBMOE010000426.1:0-12675 GCA_037975065.1 Chaetodon trifasciatus
GATGATGTCAGCATTCTAGAATGATGGTCATAACTGAGCATTCTCATCATGTGTTCTAGCTCCTCCAAATTCAAACAAAGCTTTTTTCTATCAACCATTAGAGCACAAACACACCCACAGACAGTGTTGATCTCTGTATTGTCACAGGGAGTGAACACACTTTTGCTCTTGACAGTAATAGGAGACAGTGTTTTATGGTCTGACCCTCCTCAGTCAGTGTCCTGATATATAACATGATGAAATTAGTGAATACAATTGATGTTTGTGTTGAATCAAATCAGTTCAACACTCAATGATTTGAGTTTTCTCAAATCACCAAATTTCTCAAACTTCCAAATGTGTCTGTGATTTGACCATCATATATTTGAAGTCCACAAGTTCTTTTGTGCTGCTGTCCAACCCACTTCAGTCCCAGCAGCGTTCAGTCATTTGTTCTTGTCCAGAGGCTGACCTGGGCTGCATCTCTTTGTCAGAGCGAGGTGAAGAGGCTCTCTGATGACTGTTTGTCTCCTGGCTGCTGCTTGAAATGACTGTGAGTGTTTTTGCAATCCATTCAGTCCATAATAAGCCCTCTCACATTCAGAAAACCTCCAGAGGGAACTTTGTGGAGGACACACATTTGAGTGGAATGATCTTCAATCAATGAGTAATCCTTCAAGTTAAAATGGTTCAAAAATATCCACATTTCTTAACTTCTCTTTAGTTGATATGTAAAAGTCTTTTTAGAACTGACCATGTCTCAAGGCTCATGTCTCCACAAGGTCTGCACTGATACATTCAGACAGTGTTGTATGGACACAGGTTTTTCAGAGTCTTGTCATGTACTTTTCAGTGAATGTTAATCCCCACCTAGACTTCACACAGCTGACTGATCACTGACAGCAGCCTGTCTGTGAAGATGTGTGTCACTCATCAGTCAGATTAAAAAGAAAAGCAGTGAAGTGTGGAAAATCAGCACATCATTAGATCCTGAGATTTAAATGGACTTTATCAAGGGTTGAATCAGTCCTCATTTTCTTTGCTGCTGTTTTATTTGCGCTGTATCTGGAAGGATTTTTGTGTTTTTTAGAAGTATGAAGGTTTTCATTAGAAACTCCTGCATCTGACCTCTCTGACTCTTCTTATTTCTCTTTGGTTTTGCTGTCATGCTGTTTTGTTTGAACTCATCAGATGTGAAGACAGTGTGTTAATGGAGGAGGTGTTATTAGAGTTTGGATGGAAAGAAGGTCGACGTCTTTGTGGAGACCAACACTCCTTCAGATATCACCATGGCTCAATGACCCATGGGAAGTTATAATGTAGTGAGGAAATGGAGTGAAAATGGACTTTTCAGTCAGTCGGCCTGCAGCATCACTCAGGAACAATTTCACCATCCCTCCAATAAACCAATTATTGCAACCAATGGTGGTCCAGTTTTTCTGCTGTCTGATGATCCACTCTGCTGAAGATTTTGCTGGAGCACATTACAAATCACCTGAGGGTTCACACAGAGCCGAGCCAGAGCAGCAACACTGCTGAGTTAATGCTTTAAAAGCTTCCAGAAACTCAACAAGGAGAAGCAGCAGGCAGAGGGTCGGTGAGGTGGAAGCAAAGTGTAACAGAAGCCAGTGAAGGAGGAACAAGAGCAACAGGTCATTTCAACAAAACGTCTTGTTATGAGAAGGGATTTTATTTGATGTGTGTAGGGATCAGTGGACAGACTGCCAACATGTGACCCTCGTGTCCTGTCTGAACTGACACTCCAGTTCAGACAGAAACACTCTCCAAATGAAAGCACTTCTGAAAACATAATAGTAATACATGCAGCTTCCTGTTTGAGCCCATGATGAACTTCAGTATTTACAGACATACAGTCCAGAACATGTGGCATTCATGAACTCTGGCACATGAGCAGAAACATCGACGCCTTAAACGATGAACTTTAAAAAAAAACATGGAGGTCTGAACAGGTGATGCAGTGATGGTTTGATCAATACCAAACGTATCAATGATTCAGTACCTGGATCTGACTTTTTAAGATCCACGTTGATCATTTATTTTGTATAAAACAGACAGTAAATGTCCCTCAGTGTGCTGTGTGTTTGTGTGAAAATGAATCTCCTCTGATGAAACAGAAGACAGGCGTCTCTCACAGTTGAACATTTGACTTGAGATGGAGCGTTGTCTCTTTCTGTCATTCTGACTCTTCAAAGGAAAGATGTTTGCTGTTCATGCTGAACTGCCAGTGGCTGTTTCCAGTTTGGCTCTGTCTTTTCCTCTGCTCTGTCTTTGCCTCTCACAGTATTCATGACAAGTTTCCAAACTTTTTCTTTCTCCCTCCATGAATGCAGAGCCGCTCGTGGGCTGTGACACTCTCACCTTTCTGTCTTTGTCCTCCTCCCACCTTCTGTCTTTTCCTTCTCTTCAGCTGAAAGTCATTCAGTCTCTCCAGTTTGTGTTCTCATTTTGTCTGAAAGAAGTGGAGTGCAGTGTGTGGATGTTTCTCTCATCTTGTGTTTCAATGTGGAGCTTGACTTTCATTTGACCGACTTCACACACTCTTTTCTCTTTATTCATTCTACATTATAATAGTTAGACATGCAATACTTGAGCAACCCTGCCCATCACACAGTCTCTACAAGCTCTGTGTGAGCTCTGTGAGCAGAGAGGCTGAGGCCAACAGGACGACAGAAGATTGAAATATATATAAAACAGACTGGAAAACCCACTGAAAGTCTTCATTTCTAATCCTGAACCCTCTGACACAAACTGTGGACCACACATATGAAACATTAGATCTTATCTAATAACTCTTATTTTAAATAATTTCATTTCAAGCCATAATTTAGACCTTTTTCCTTCTAATTGAACAGTAGTAAAGCCAGGGCAGAGTGGCTCTTTCATTAAGCTGTTTCCTGCTAATTATAGTGATTTGAATATCCTCCACCTCCACGGCTCAGTGGGGAGCTGGGACAGACTCCACACAGAAAGACTGCAGCTGGGCTTTTCACTGCCTTTGGTTTGACCCAAAGCAAAAGCTCAATAAATCTTCAGACTTATAACCAAAGATTCTTTAGTGTGAGGTTTATGTCAAAGAGTCAAATTACTGATGCTCGGGTGTAACTGATCCATTATAATGCTGCAAAGTCACTGTGTTGTGATGAATCTGTAGCGGCTCAAATAAATGTAAATGTGTTATTTTTTCCTTACAAATTATGTTAAAAACATGACTTATTTCTCAACTCAACATTTACTGTGTTTTTACAACAGCTGATGTTTGAATGGAGTGAACCTGCTGCTTTAAGACAGTGTTGCATTTTGGGTAGTTTGCAGTTTAATGATCCAAAGTCAGCAAGTTTCCACCTCATCTAAAAATGAGCCTGCTGTTATCTTTACTACAGAAATGGAGCACACAGAAACTGTCAGTCAAGCAGGAAACAAATCCAGTTTCAGAGAACATGATGGAAAAACTGGTGAGCCAAAATGGCCGACAGAGAAAGTTCTTCTCAGGTTTGAACTCTGAAGGACTAAATGAAGCAACAGCTTTGACTGACTGCAGTGGAAAACATACTGGGACAAGAGACACACAGGTGAGATTTCTGCTTTATGTGAAGGAGTGTCCAACAATGAGACCAACTTTGACAAGAACAAACATATAAAGATGAATGTTTGTGAGCTCGCTGGCTTCAAGAGACACTACAAGGCCTTGACCAGACATATTTGGATATTTAGCTGAACAAACATGATGTTATTTGGCTGAAAGTTGTGGAAATGACAGTTTAGTGTCTTCTGGTTGAAAGGAGGGTTTGCTCTGCTTTGCTCCCTGAGCATGAGTCAGTTCAGTCAGCAGGTAGAGCCTGCTGTCTGCAGCAGTCATGTTTGTTTGTTTTGTCATGGATTTGTTTGTTTGTGGTTTCTTGAAGTCTTCTTCTTCAGTTGTCATCAGCCTGCTGTGGTGTCCACATCCCCACAGAGTTAACACTGTGAAGAAGAAGAGAGACCACATGAAAAAGCCTCTGAGTTCTGCCAAACAACATTTTAATGGTGCTGTCATTAGTGTGTTTTCTAATTGCTAAAATGTGGCTTTATTGTCTGGGTATGAATCAAATTTCAGTCTGTTTCTGACTGAGTTTCTGATGTAACAACATTCATTTCCTAAGAGCAGCTTGAAATGAATGAGCCTTCACATCAGCGGCTGTTTTTCTTCACCTGTTGTTGTTTCAGACGGCTGAACACTGAGACCACAATCACCACAAAATCCCACCATTCTCCTTTAACTGGCTGTTGATCATCTTCTCTCCTCCGTTCCCTCATTTATGAAGTGACACAGCAGCTGTTGGTTCACTCACAGCCTAGAAACATCATGCTGTGATTTAAAGGCAGCGAGGTTCGAATTCATTATTTCATCTCTGTTAACTCACATGTTTCTCTTTTTTAGAGAACATGAGCACAAAAAATGCAGATACTCACAGAGGATATTTAACTCAGTGATGTGAGAGCTGCACATGAACACAACACAAACTCCACACACATTTTTCACCTCTGAACACTGTGTTTTCTTCAGGCTGCAGATAAAAAGGCCTGTTTATTCATCTGTGTTCACACACATTTGGTGTGTTTCAGTAAACTTCATTGTTCCAGCAGTGCAGGAGTGCAGTGCATTCATTGCTGTGCTGTCGCCCTCTGAACGACACTGAGTCACCTCAGGATGAACTGAAGTTTTCAGCCACAACAGCTCAAAAGCCTGAAAGTTGTAGAAACACAGGAGGGGAGAGAGTGACTTGATGTTGATGCTGCGGGATGAAATTACACAGAATGTGACCTCATCTGTGCTTTAACCAATCACAGTCCACAGGGTGTTCATGTCACACAATATCCAAAAGATGGCTGATTTGCATAAATCATTGCAGTTATACATGCAGAGTGTTGACATATTAAGATTCCATTTGTCTTCAAAGTGTCTCCTTGAAGAAGATTGTTGTTTCAGTGAGTTAAACTGTGCTGTCAGTGTCTCTGTCCATGGTTCTGATTCAGAGTCTGGATCAACCATTGATGCAGAACTGGAGTTCAGTCACCAAACCTTTGTTCAACAGTCCACACAGTGTGTTTCCTTTCTGTGTCGTCCACCGTCGACTCTCTGAACTCCTTTAAAAGCGCGGCTCCCTGCTATTCTTGGTGAGACTCCACCAACCAACCCTGCTGTCACTCACCAGAAAGAAAGGCATGAAGGAGGAGAAGGAGGCCTTGTTATTCTCCCTCTCAGTCACAGCACAGAGGACCCCTGCCCAGGCTGAACCATGCCTGTTTAAAACACTGAGTCCCCTGCAGACCCCTGACATTTGTTTCACACTGACATCCAGTTTTCCTTGTGAATACTGAAATGCAGAAGGCGGGACATTTCTCATCACTTCAAATCAAAGTAGCTCGAGGTTCAAGACTTTATCGTTGAGGGAAAATCCTCCTCTGTGCGTCTGCGGTGAGTTTAGTCTGTAAAATCAATATAAGTACAAATGTTTTCAGAGCACCAAGACTTCAGATTGATGATGTCATCAGGTGACACAGTGAGACATTACACCCAAAAGAGTTTCATGTGCAGGTCTGCAGGCTCACAGCTGTGAATCAGAAAATGTGCCATCTCCCAGTAAAACCAGCTGCTGTCACAGTGTCCTGAGTACAGTCTCTCTACGGTCACATAATAGAATCAGTGTGTGTGGACTGAACAGTGTAAAAAGTCTCTGAAGAGGAAATATAATGAGGTGGGTTTGTTCTTACCTGCAGTGACCCGTCTTTGATTGTAGCATTGTAAAATTTGGAGATAATGTCTGTAATTATAGACTCAGCTGGACTCGTACATTTCCCATGATGCTCTGCATCATGTGATTTAGATTACTTTAGATTTTTGCTTTATTTTTTGTAGAATGATTCCCACAGCAGATAAAAGCTGCCATCTGCACTCATTACTAACAGTTGTGTGTGTGAAGCTCTGCACATCAGTGCAGTTTGTTACATTGAACCAGGATTCAAACCAGAACCAGAACCAGAACCAGAATGTGTTTCTGTTTCTGTTTCTGTTTCTGTTTCTGTTTCTTCTCAGCAGTTGGTCAGATTGGACTGAATGAAGGGCCGTCAGGTTTTCAGGGTCCCTCCTGTAGTGGGCAGTTTATCAGCTATAGAGAAGCTCTGGACTCTCTCTCTGTGTGTGTGTGTGTGTGTGTGTGTGTGTGTGTGTGTGTGTGTGTGTGTGTGTGTGTGTGTGTGTGTGTGTGTGTGTGTGTGTGTGTGTCAGTATGCTGACAGCAGGGTCCATATAACTACATGGAAGTGTCTCACTGGCTTTCCCTCAATGTAAAAGCATCATTTCTACCTCGTAGTGAACATCTGTGTGAATCAGAAGCAGCATCTGCTTCAGTCTGTTGATTCAGCTTCACTCTGCTCTTCCTACTTCTCATTGAAGTGGACAGTCTGCTCTCATTCTTCTTCAGTCTGTCAGTGCTCTTCATCTTCTGAGTATCATTATAATCACAGGTAGCTGTTCCACCTCTTCTGTCTTCCTCTAACAAGGCTGCTGATCATTTATCATCTCTGCTGTGTTTGACAGAGACGCTTCATGACAGAGAACTAAGTGGAGGAAATGAATTAGAAAAACTCCCTCATGACACATGAATCAATTTGTCACCATGAACAACGACACAAAACATGTTTATACTGGAGTTACTGCAGTAAAACAAATCAGGAAGTCATTTTTTCCTGAAACATCTGACTTTGTTCCATGTTTCTTCTGTCAGACTGTAGCTGGTGTGTCAGCACACAAAGACTCCATAGAGGAAAAGTAAAGCAGCATTAGTTTGTCTCAGAGATCAGCATGTATTACCACTGTATGGTCCTTTGAGGGTGAGGAGCTGCAGGAAGATATAATGAGTTCAGTGTTTTGGCTCGTACATCCCGAGGTTGAGGACAAACTGAACTTTTCATAGTTCTGATAACAGCAGCTTTAAAATGTAAAGTGTCTGAAAGGTTGTGCTTCAGTTCATTGGAACATTTCTAGCTGTCAAGGATTCGGCCTCAGTGAGAAGGAGAGCGTGGAAAGATGCATTTTGCGCGATTATCAAAGACTTTGAGGTCAGATTTCAGAGAGAAATAACCTCTGGCAGATTTCTTTTCTCAGAGGGAATTCTCCAACATGTGTTGGTGTTGGCAGTGGAGAGCAGATCATATTTCATGTGGCCTGAACCAGAATCATAGTGAAGATGTGGGAATTACTCAGGATGGAGAGTATCTGCCTGAAGAGGCGCTGAAGCTCTCAGTCTGGTGTTTTCTTGAATGTTCTCTGCCGTCTCTCCTGTGAACATCCTCACCGACAGATGGGCTGCAGGTGTCTCTCTGTTAGGGAGCAGGTCCATCACTTTACTGTCCACGCTCAGATTATCACGGCCTTTACTCTCCAAGAGGCCAATTGAAGTTTCCTGTCTGGTATTTTCCAGATCATCAGGACATTGTGATCAATTCTTCCACACATGAGAGTTTGTGAAGCTCTGACTGTCCTCAGAGAGACAATTTCACTGTTGATGATGGAGAAGAGAAAAGATTTTACAGTCTGTCTTCTCTCTGTTCTCTCTTCTAGGTAAGACGACCAAGTGTGTATGTGTGTGTGTGTGTGTGTGTGTGTGTGTGTGTGTGTGTGTGTGTGTCTTCTGCTGGCTGGATGAGAAAGATTCGACCTCCTGCTTTATCGTCGTCATCAGAACTGACAGTAAGAACGACTCTGATATTTCTGAAGTGTCAAACATGATTGTTTTGGATCAGCTGATGATCAGCTGATGATCAGCTGATGTGATCCTCATGAATTTTGTGTCTTGTCAGAAACTCTCTGTATAGGGTCTGAATCACTCCCTCTCTGTTCTTTCATGTATCTTCCCTCATTCCTGCCTCCGAGCAGATGTTCCTTTTGTTCGTTGTTCTCTCGTCTTTGGCCAGTTTTCCACCAGCCACCATCACAACTACTTCCTGTTGTCGTCCAATGAAAAGAAGCTTTAGAATGAGGTGATGCTCCACTGATTGCTCTCTAATGAAACTCTGATGAACAGGTTGATGTAACTGTACAGAGTCCTTCTGCTCCTCTTGCTGTGGCTCTGTGTTCAATAGCAGAAACCTGGTTGAGGCAGAGCTGCTGTCTCTTTAGTCTGAGATCTTCTTGGTTGGTTTCCTGCTGTCTTGTGTTTTGTTTGTGTCTGCAGTCTCTCGTCCAGCTCTCTGCCTGTTGCTGCTTCACAGTTGTGACACTCAGCAGTGAAACAGACTCAGTCTGTTGCTCGTATGGACACACATGCTGGAGCTGTGAGTGTCTGTGAGGCAGCAGTCTGTTTGGAAATGTCCTGTGGTTCTGAGAGACTGCTGATGCATTGAGACATTAGAGTGGACGATAGGTGGCTCTGCGAGTGCTCCTCACAGACGACATGCCATGAATGATATAAATATACTTCACTATCTGCAGTACAACACAGCATGTACTCTGTTGATTGTCTTTTTCAGGAAGTAGACTGCACCCACTGATCATGCTAGCTTCATTTGATGTGTTGCAAGCACTGCATGTTGATGTGTCCTTGTGTTGATGTTGCAGAGGCTGACGGAGGTTGTTTGTTATTGGTGGCATTTGTCATCAGGACCAGCTGCATGAGGACATTTTGAGTCTCTGAGATGTTTGAGTTGCTTCAAACTGATAAAAACTGGGATCTCTGCTGCTTTTTGTTCTTGCATGGATCTGTGAGTCCTGACTGATGCTCTGGAGCCAGGCACTAATTATTAGCCAGCATTAATAACTGCTTCCATGGAGTCTAGTTCATTTTTGTCCTCGTCTTTCTAAACATGATCTGTGTGAACAGAGAGCTTGAAATGGGCTCAGCTGTTTCTTTATGGACCTGCAGGTTTAGTTTGCTGGATTGTGGCTTTACCTTCTTAAAGATGAGCATGTTGCACCTTTTTGTGAGCTTCTGACAGATCAGGGGTGTCAAACCGTGTGTCATGTATCTCAAAACAGGTTTTTGTTCCAGCTACATCACAGTGTGATTATCAGCGCTGTCACATGGTGAGAAAAACACAATGACTACAAGAGAAGAACAGGAAGCACGTTTTATTCTGAAAGATCCACGTTTAGTCAGGAAGGGTTTATTCACCTGAGGAATGTGTGGATCCGCACATCAAACCTCTGATTTTTGGAGATGTTAGTGAACACTGACACACACTGTGCATTCACACCACTTTAGGCAGCAGCACTTCATACTGAGAGTCATCTCAGACCATCAATATGCTGCCAGACATTTGGCCCTGAAAAGTGTTTGTTTATTTCATATTTATTTTTGTCATTTAGTTCATGAACATGTTCTTCCTCTTCTCTCTTCTCTTTCCTCCACTCTCAGCCTGTGTGGTCAATACAGACGTCAGCTCTTGAAGCAACACTGATTATTATCTGTGCACTTGAATTCTTTGAGTAATCGTTTCAGCCGTTCACCATATTTCACGCCAGACTTCAGACTTTAGTTTTTCTTCATTTTCTTTCCTCTTTGCCTCAAGCATTTTATCTCACTCACTGCTCCTCCTCCTCAAACTAATTACCAGGACCAAGACTCATTTTTTATTTTACCTTTAACCAAAGTTTGCTTCTCAAAGACAATCTGAATGCAGCATAATGGGAGTGACAAATGAGATGGAACTGCAGCAGGACTGAAAGTAATGAAGCTCTGATACATCTATCTATCACTGGAGAGAGACGGAGAGAGAGAAAATAGAAGAGTTTGTGAAAACACAATCAGTGAGATTTCTCTTCTCCCCTCCTTCACTGGCCTGCTGACAGACTGTGTGAACATCATGGAGGAGACTTTTGGTGGTCGAGTCTCAGTGACATAAAGAGTAACGAACATCTTCAGCACAGACACACAAACCGCTCCACATCCTGAAAACTCCTGTGGTGTTTGAGCCAACATGACTTTGTCTGGTTGAAATAGAGTCCAGCGTCTTCACAGCTGTTCTCTCTGCTGCTCTGTGATTGATGGAGCAATTACTCCATGAAATGGTACAAGATGACATCCTCCCCCTGGTCTTTATGTCAGTCTCCTCAGTGAAACACACCTTTATGATCATCATTCTGCAGCCTCACACTGTTTGAATCATCAAACACACCAATCCAACACAATCACAGAGCTTCATGTGTGTGGAGGCTTATTTTGTCCTTCTTTGATAGAGGCACAGACACTGACAGGTCTGGGATGCTCATTTAATAACAGAACGCTGCACTTTAGTTGCTGAAGGCAGTTGTATTTATTGTTTGACCCTAAAATCTAAAAACTTTGCTCGTACATTGTTGATTCCAGCTTCCATGGCCAATGACATTCCTGTTCATCAGACTTTGACAGTATTCCTTTCACATAAAATATTCATTTGAACCTTTGTCACATACCAGTAGTTCTTGGCTCACATGGTGAATGAACGATAGTGTTTTGTCCAGCTGAAGACACTGACAGTTACACACATACTGACATTTATTCCTCACCAGCGCAGCCTGCTGTTCAGGTGGGTGGTAGGAAGGCGCTTGTAGCCATCATGTAAACAGGAGCAGCTGGTCCTCTCACAGGCGTCAGGAAACAGTGTGGCTGTTTGCAGCAGAGCAGAGAGAAGAGCTGGCCTGAACTCCCTGCAGACTGACAGCTCCCTGAGAGTCACACACACTCTGGCTGCAGACAGACTTTAGCAGGGAACAGCTTTTTGTTTGGCTGAGAGGAAGCAGAAAGTTCCCATGTGTAGATCATGAAGTTTGATGACTTTGGTGAAGCCTTTTTTACTGTGTGATGGTTAAATGTGATGAGCAGCAGATGAAGTTAGAGTTGTCTTTCTCTTTGTTCACAGCAAGAATTGAGGGGTTTTTACATTTCCATAGTAGAGCACATAATCTGACAGGACCTTTGAGCAGTAATGTTACCTCACAGCATGTTGAGATGATGATGACGGCAGAGAGTCCTGCACATTTTATGCTGAATCACACTGATGCAGACAGACGCAGAAATAAACACATAAACACTTCAGAAAGCTCTGATGTCTAAAGCCATTAGAAATGTAATGTGAATGTGTTTGAGAATGATGAGCTGAGGTCACTATTTAACACGTAATGGCTTTCATGTCATGCACTGTTGTCTTCCCAGAGAGAACTTTAAATGAGCCACACTGAATGCTTCGTTTGCTTTGAGGTCCTTTTAGCCTTTGGATTCAGTGTTAATTAGAGGCCAAATGAAGTGTGTCAGAGAGATTAGGAGAATCTCCTCCTCCAGGTATCACCACCTCCACTAAACACAGCCAGTGTGTCACCAAATGTCAATGTGCCTCCATGAATATTCATTTGAATCAAATTACAAACAATGTGTTCATTTTTCCATCCATAACGAGTTTAAGAGCTCACTTTACTTAAATATAAATATAAAATAATATAAATATAAATTTCATATTCAGCACAAGTAACTCTTTCAACAAGGTCTGAAAGGACAAAAATAAATACACACAGACACAAAAAACAAACCTTTCATTTTCAGGCAGATGCATCAGTGATGTGTTGTTGAGGTTCTCTCTGCTGCCTCCTTAAAGCTGCTCCATGTCCAATAAATAGTTTCATTAACCTGAATGAAGATCAATTATGGATTCTTCAGGGTCACAAAAAGAGAAACAGATTATTTCCAAGGTTGGGAGGACAGGTGCAACAAAGTGGAGTTGCATGTAAACATGGTCCTGTCAGGAAAAGAGGAACTGTCAGTGCTGTTGCACTCAGAATAGACATGTTAGTTTATGCAGAGCCACATCAGCCTTGAGATCAGATCACAGATCAGTTGTCGCTGCCACAAATATGCAGTGAGACAAACTGTGATGGACCAAAAAGACTTTGATCTTTGATTAGATATTATCCATCCAGTGGACACCTTCAGATAAACCACAGCCCCTAAAACACATCCTGTTTTAAACTGATCTGATTTCCTGAGTTCATACCACTCAGTGCTGACTGGAAACTGAAATAAATAATTGTGAGTATCATAGAATCTCCCAGCAGGAAAGATCAGGACTCGTCCATATTGCAGGACGCTCTGCTCTCAGTCATGTGGGATTCAGCTGAACCTCATTCAACCTCTGATATTTTCTCTTTTTCTTTGTAGACGACATCTCAACTGAAATCCATCCATTTTCATCATCATCACTGTATTTCAAACCATCTGTCACACTTTCATCTTTTAAAGTCTGACAGTCAGATTCTGATCCTGAACCTTTTCCTCTTAAATGTCAACCCTTTAAGCTGAAGAGAAAGTTATCAATATCAGCATCAGCATCATTCATTTGTCAGGTTTCTGTGGACGTGTGAAGTGTCATCACATGTGGCAAATGCAGTGTGACTCCTGCTGCAGGATGTGAGGCAGATAAGAAGCAAAACAACACTTTAAAAAGCTGCTCTGCAGCTTTAAACCTGCAGAGAGAAGAAGGAGAGTTCAGTCAAGTGTCAGAGAGCAGTGGAGGAAGACAGCAGCAGGACCACCACTGCAGGCCAACATGTCCATTTAGAAAGGCCAAAGCATGTGCTGTGTGTGGACTGTAGACTGGAATGTGTGTTTAATCTTTGCTGAGACGAGGAAAAAACTGTTACATGACTGATGCCAACACAGAGGAGCAGTT
>JBBMOE010000427.1:0-12619 GCA_037975065.1 Chaetodon trifasciatus
TGACCAGTTTGAGTCTTATTCTGACAAACTGACATTCTTGCATAATTATTTGCACCTGAGAGGGGGTGGACCTGATGCTCTGTGCTTGACTCTGAAATTTTAAAATAAATGTTAATTGTGTTTCTTTTCATTTTGATGACTTTTGTAGTTTTGAAAATAAAACCTTCATGTGTCAAAGGCAGGATTCACAGGTGACTAAAGCTGAGTCTTTCAGCATATACAGTGATTCTCACCAAATAAGGGAGGCTGTGTGGTTACTTGTTAATTAAAGTAGGGTTACGTTGAAGGACAATGATCTTTAGTTATTAAAAGCATAGATCGGCACTGGCACAAGTTAAACTTGTCATTTTCTGTTAGAGGGTACAATTAGTAAAGTAAAGTAACTCCCTAAGGTTAGAAAAAATTATAAGCCCACCAAAACATAAATGTAAATTAGAAAAACAATTAGAAAAAAAGAGAAGAAAGCAGAGAAGGAAAAGAAGATTTTGTGAAAAAGGAAATGTGATTTAAAAAAAAAACATCAAAATAAAAAAGAGGGAGTTTGGGGGGTGGAAATCGGGAAAAAGTAAGAGAAAAAAAGATAAACAAAATCAGAAAAAAAAATTAAAAAGGGGGGGAGGAAGAAGTTCTAAATAAATAAAAGGAAAGAAGGGAGGGAAAAATAAAAAAGGGGGAGGAAAAAAAGGGTTAGGGAAGGGATAAAGAATAACTAATCAAAGAAGGGTTATAATGAGGGAAAGGAAAAGGGAGAAGGGGATTGGGGTTTAAAAGAAAAGGGAGAAAAAGGAAAAGAAAAAAGAAAAAGGGGGGATTTTAGGGTTAGGGAAGGGATAAAAAAAATGTAATAATCTAAAGGGTTATGATAAGGGAAAGAAAACACGGGAAGGGGATTAGGGTTTAAATAATCAAAAGGGTTATGATAAGGAAAAAGATAAGGGGAAGGGGATTAGGGTTTAAAAGAAAAAGGAAGGGGGGAAGAAAAGAAAAAAAGGGGGGAGAGAAAAGAAGGGAGGAAGTTTTAGGGTTAGGGAAGGGATAAAGAATAAATAATCTAAAGGGTTATGATAAGGAAAAGAAAAAAGGGGGGGAAAGGGGATTAGGGTTAAAATAAAGAAATAATCTAGGGGGTTATGATAAGGGAAAGGCAAAGGAGAGAGGGATTAGGATATAACAGAAAAAGAGGAAAAAAGGAGGGAGAAACAAGGAAGGGGGGAGTTTTGGGGTTAGGGAAGGGATAAAGAATGAATAATCTAAACGGTTATGATAAGGAAAAGTAAAAAGGAAAGAGGATTAGGGTTTTAAGTAAAGAGAAGAGGGGAAGACAAGGGAGAAAGGGAAAAGAGAATTTTAGGGATTAGGGAAGGGATAAAGAATAAAAAATGAATAATCTTGTGTTTTCCTTTTTGTAGATGGATCATAATCTGCCGAAAAGTGATAGTGGGGCAACATTCTGAGAGCCTGCAATTCAATCAGGATAAATTTAACGTCATAGGGTCACAGAAGAGAGTGTAAAGCAGTTCAGCCCAGAGAAGATAGTAGGTTGAAACACCTGCTCGGAACAAGAGAGAACACAGGGAATTGAAAGGATATGTTAGGAATGAAAACACACCCTAAATTAAAATAGATCATTAGTATTTAGGCATGCAGATAATCAAAAACAAATTAAATTAAATTAAAGCCATGCTTTAGTCATTCAATAATGTTTTAATCATGCTTTAAACTTGAAATTCTTCCTATTCGTTATTTAGGTTCATATTAGTTTCCATATAGTAGGTGTGTTAGTTCCATACCCATCACTTCCTTGTGCTTCTCATTTAGTCCGAGAGGATCAATGGTTTGAAGTTGCATTATCCATTGTCTCTCTTTTTGTTGTCGTTGTTGCCTTGTCCATAAATTCTTATTTTCAAGCACCATATATATATATATTCACTGTGGCCCGGATTCTGAAGATGTTTATAAAGGACCGTAGGTTTATTGAATTTGTGAATATGATAAGTATGCTGATACATACGCGTTCTCAATCTGTTGCCCGTTTCACCAATGTATATTTTACTGCAGGTTTTACATTGAATAGCGTAAATGAGGTTACTGCAATCCTCGTCAAAAGTTCCCCAGACTGGACGTCCCCTGGCCAACAAAATGTTCTCCAAATAGGAAATCTGTTTGAAATTCAGACTCGGAAAGGTGGCTTTTTTTGTTTTTTTCATGGCTGTGCGAACCAAAATATCCTTTAAGTTCTTATTACGTCTATAAGCTGTTATCATTTTGTATTTTTGCAGCTCCGGAATCTCATCTTGTGCTTGCTGAAAATGGCATTTGAGTGACGAGTTTAAGCCTGAAAGCTGGTCAGAAAATGTTACTACAAATGGAACAATTGGTGTTTTGTTTGGCTGGAAGTAGAAGAGACTTCTGACCGGGCTTCCAATTGATTAACTGCTTTCAGGTGTTCACTTGCCATTGTCCTAGTGGTTAAATGAGTTCATTCATCAGTTCACCCCTTACCTTAAAGACTACACTAAATAAAGAGTCATTTTAAGTGTGTCTGTATATTGACTATGTCAAGGAGAATAATATGCTCATTTATTAAATATCAGGACCTATTTTGACAAAACCTGGCTCTGGCGAGGTTAGGTTAGGGGACAATGCACTGGCACAGGTTTAAATTGTCATTTTATAATGACATTATATTTCTCTATTTGTATTCTCCAGTCCTGCAGTTTGCGATGTGTTTGCGGGTGAATTTTTGGCTCTGAGCACTGTTTCGCAGGTTGGGTGCGTGAGGGGAGAAAAGGAGGAGCAACCACCGAGGTTGTCTCAGTTGGAGGGGGATTTTTGTCAACTTGGCTTTCAAATAGACCCCATTTCCTCGTATCGGCCTCTTTGTGGCTGCTTGACTCATCAATCTCTCTCACCACATCTGCTGGACGTGATGTTGTTCCTGCAGACGCCATCTCACCGGTAAGAGTGATTTGTGGTTGGACCTTAAGTTTTGAATTGTTTTTAACAGGTTGAGAAGAGGGAGGGAGGCTAGGAGGAGTTGCTATAGGGACTGTCTCAGATAAGAGGTCATTTGTATCTAGTTGATTTTGAGACACACCTCTTTTGTCCTCCATGGTTTCTGAATGGCTGTTCAATACATCAATTACTTCAGCCCCGTCCAAAGGCCTCAGTGACGCTGCATCACTAATCTGTATACTTTGAGAAAGAACAGGTGAAATGGCAGAATCGTCTAAAATGGTGACATTTGAAATCAACAGTGGTAAATGCGGTCTGTTATGATGGATATCATCCTAAGGCAACTTAGATTTACCCTTTAGGGCGTCAAATGTCTCAGAAGACAATTCCAGTGAGTTTGTCAGTGTATTTACTGCAGGAAAAGATTTAGTCGATGCATGAGAGTTAATTAATACCTCAACTGTATTTGCCCATGGATTTTGTAGAAAAGTGGAAGTGGAAGATTGAGGGTCACTCTGAGTGGTCTGTGCTGGTTCTGTCCAGGTTGGCTGCGGACAAAAGGTTTTAAAATTGTCCAGCTGTGCTGTGTCCGGCCACAGGGTTAGAAGGTTATGGCCCAAACTCTTTTTTGTAAGAAACCTGGAAAACAAGCTTGATAAGATAAAAATATGGGGAGATTGAACAGGTTCAAAGTAAGCAATCGTATGCCTTTGAAATTGAAATCAGGGAAGAAAAAACCTTGAAATTTGTAGTTGTAGTGAAACATCTTCTGATGTATAGCTAGGGCACATCGTCAGCGATGCTACCTGAGGTCATAGGGTGTTTCTGGTCTTTCGAGCATCTGACACCCTCACTCAGGCGACCCAGCTGAGGTTGATCAGGCCTCAGCTTGTGTCCTGGCAGCACTCGACCACGGATCTCCTGTCTTTATCCAGAGCCATCTAGAGGCTTTCTCTGCTGCCTCTGTGCTGTTATAGATGGCCCTCCTCCTTCTCGCACCTGTGATGCCAAGTGCAGTGTAAGCCCTGCAGAGGGACTGTCCTGCAAAGCCTCTGCACCTGACTTCCACAGGCAAGCACCTTGCCTTCCAGCCTCGTCTTTGGCAGTCGCTGACTAGGTTGTCATATTTCTCCCTGTTGCGCTCAAATGCCCCCACCATGCGTTCTTCCCATGGCACAGTGAGCTCAAGCATGACAATGTTCTTCATTGCCTCTGGCACCAGAATGATATCAGGTCTGAGGATGGTCTCAACAACATGCTGGAGGAACTTAAGTTGGCTGCCCACATCCACTGAGAGCTGCCAGTCCTTGTGCAGTGTGGAGCAATCCTGGTGTTGCTCTGGAAGTTGTTCTTGGCTCCTCCCCAGCTCCGATGAAGTTGATGGTTTTCTTCATGGGCTTAGACCTCCGACAGCCAGCAATGGCACTCACAATGCTCTCTGGGATGGTCTTGAGCACCTGATCGTGCCGCCATCTGTATCAGCCTTCCCCGAGAGCTTTTGGGCAGCAACTCATTATGTGCTCGAGGGTCCCCTTTCCCTGGCACAGGGGGCATGCTGGTGCTTCGACCAAACCCCAGCAGTGCAGGTTGAATGGGCTGGAAAGGACAGATTTGATGGAGTGGACATCTAAGGGCCTGTCAAACTTCATGGACCTGTTGGTTTCTGACTCTGTTATGTCACTTGAGCATGTGGTCTCTCTTGAGGACAGGCGGGATCCGCATGGCACTGTCGGAGCTGGAAAACACCATAGTTTTGCCCAAAACCCCCAAAGGACTGATTTCCAAGACTGATGCTTCATTACTTTACTCTGATTCTTCAGGCAATGATTCTCTGAAGCTGTTATGGGATGTTGACCTTCTGATAAACAATGTTATGGCAAAGTGGCCTGGCTCAGTCCATGACTCCCAAGTCTTTTGGACCTCTGGAATCTATCAGCGCCTATCACAGGGTGAGCCACACAACCTCTATTAATAACCACTTTTTACATCATAGCTGTGTCAAGAATGTCACTCTATTTATGAGGTTGTGATTATGAGATTTTGTATTGACAGGTGAATTCTCTGGTGTCTTGCTGGGGGACAGGGGTTATGCTTGCCAGCCTTTTCTCCTGACACTGCACACAGACCCCCAGGAAGCATAGCAGGCCTACAATCATGCCCATGCCAGGACAAGGGCCAGGATTGAAATGATCTTTGGCCTCCTGAAGGCACGCTTTCATTGTCTTCATGACTTACGGGTCAGCCCTTTGAGGGCATGTGACATCACTGTGGCCTGTGCTGCCCTCCATAATGTGTGCCTGCCTGAGGAAGGAGAGGGCCCCCAGAGTGCCATCACACATGGACTGGGACAATCCTGCCATCTTCCCTGATGACGACAGTGGTCGGTTGGTCAGGGACCAATATGTGTTAAATTATTTTAGTTAACATGCATGCTTTAAATTTCAGTTAAATATGTCCTGCATTGGCAGACACATGCTGTGAATTTCAGTTAAATATGGCCTGTGTTGGCAGAGGAATTTGTGTTGTTTTTGTTTTTTTTAACTTAGATTGATTTGGCCTCTTATGTTTGTGCTGTATACTGTGTGTATACAAGCTTGCACAGAGGCTACTGTATCCATTCATTTGTCTGTTCATTTGTTGTGTATGGATTTGTCCTGCATTTATTTCAGTGTGCAGACATGTGGGGTGTATTACATACAGACCTCTGAATGTGTATTTATTCTTCTGTTGTATAATATGTTTTGATTCTGTGCTTTCTATCTTGTAGAGTCACTGTGTGACTTCAGTTTTGAAAGGAACTGATGCTTTGATTTATCCTTTTTCAATAAAGGAACATCATGTTACTCTTTGACGTGTATTTATATTTATATTGGATGTGTATTTTATATATAGTCTATGGGAAACTGTTTATCTAATGATTGCAACATCATCTAAAATCATCATTTATCTACACTGATTGAAATTAATGAAATTAATTAAAATTGAAATTAATGATGCTTATGTTTTGTGTTAATGTTTGAATAATGACAGTGGATCTAGTTGAATGTGATAACTATGTGTAGTGGGCAGTGGAGTAACTATTGGTTTCTGACTGAGATAAGGGATGAGATTAAATAGATCCTGGAACTTAGCCTGGTCTGGAGCAGGTTAGCTCCACAGAATAAATCTCCATGGTAACTTATCCCACAACATATCCCACTTTCCACTATCCTGCTTTTGTGCAACCGGATCACAGATAGGTTGAGCCAGGATAACCAACATATCCCAGCTTTATCCCTTATCCTAGTTTTGTGCAACGGCCCCAGGACAGTGTTTACCTTTATTTCTTATTATTATGGTCAATGATAGCAAGTGTGATTTGGCCTTAATGGACGTCACCAAGTTTGTGTTGCTATTCTGGAGGTCTGAGATAAATGACTGAACTCACAACACAGATGAAGGAGCATCTGAGTGGTGAAAGGGATTTCTTGTCACAAAAAAGAATCTGCTGAGAAGTTAATGATGGTTAATGATTGTGGATTGGCTGCAGCTGTGGTGGCTGATTGGCGCTGCAAGCAGGTGTAGGTGAACCGAGATTACAGGAAAACACCTAGTCCAGTCACACACACACATAAACACACACACACAGACAAATACAAGGAGAGACTGACATGGCACAGAGCAGAAACACAGGAAACACAGGGAAAGGGAGGAGGAAGGAGGTTTCCTGACAGCTGTGACATCTAAATAGTGTGAAAAAGGCGTTTGCTGAGAGGTTTGAGGACATGAGAAGTAAACAAAAGGGACTGAACATATTTGCAACAAGCTGTTTGATGTGGAACCAGCTGATGTGTCTGACAACCTACAACATGAAATCAATGAGCTGCAAAGCAACAACAAGCTCAAAGCTACAATAACCTCTCTACAGTGAGGTGTTGGAGGTGGTTGGCGTGCGATGCTGGTGAGCTTCTTGGCCTGAACAAAAACGTGGCCTCTGTATTCATTAGTTTATTCATTGTGTGCTTGGTTAACTGCTGTTTTCTCTTTCGCTGGAGAGGAGCTGTTGGACTTAAAGGGGTGGCAGGCCGGTGTCCCCTTCACTGATCCTTGACTGTGGAGCTTTCAGTGTCACTTGGATAGTATGGGATGTTCATGTGTGGTGTGTAGCATCAGGACCCTTCCCCCTCAGCTGCTCCCTCCTGTTGCAGTTAGCCCCCAGATCTGTTCTGGCATCAGATTCTGTATCTGCTGAGCTGTGCTGAAGGTATTTCAGTTTCAGGAAGAAGACACAGTCATCTGTGCTGCACAAAGCATCTTTTCTAAAAGCAGTATGCGAAAGTTGTTCAGCTTTTGTTGCTTGTGGTTTTGTTGCAGAGAGCTGAAGGCCAGCTCTGCATAAGGTGTTTCACCACAGTGGAAAATGGACTTGTTGCATGCTCACACATGCATGCAAACACAGTCTTGGCAGAAAGCTAACCTTTGTCTTTGTCAAATACACATTCACCATGTCAGCATACAATTGAGACTTTCATCAAATTTCAAATAGTCAGCATAACACATATCACAATTTTCAGAGTCACAAACACTGCAGCTGAGTTTCCCCAAAATCTGTAAGTTTGTAAGTCTCCAAGCAACTAAAACCCTGTTGTCCAAAAAAGTTGGGGCGCTGTGATCATTTGCTAATCTTTTTTGACATTTACTCAATTGAAAACTATTTTTAACATATTTAATGTTTGACCTCACCAGCTTCATTGAATTTGATAAAGTTCATATCCTGAATTTGATGCAGCAACATGTTTCAAACAAGTTTGGACAGGAGCAACAAAAGACCGGGAAAATTGAGAAAAGATAAGAAAAGAGGCTTCACTACAATCTCACCTTGAATGTTTAAATGAGTTGCACTGACAATGACTGTGTGTCTGTCCATGCAAAATCCACAGAAATACAGTCCAGAGTCAGAGAAATCCACTTGCTGGATTTGGAAAAAAAACAAACAAACAAAAAAAAAACGTGGTGCTGTTAGAGTTCACTTGAAATTTTCCTTTTTGAATCCCGTCACAGAATGAAGTTTCCCCATCAGACATGTACATAGAGGAGATACAGTGGGTTTTGCTTCTGTCGGTCAGCCTGAACCAGTCTGTCTGAGCTGGATGGATGGACTTGTTGGAGCACAGCAGTGTGACTTCCTCACCAGGCTGAACCTCCACAGTCTGAGACTCAGATCCTGACAGAGATCCAGCCAGAAACAACCAGCAGAGATGACCAGAGAGAAAGAACATTGACTGTAATAAGGCCACAAAACAACTCCTTCAGGTCTAATCTGCATGCTGAAATTCTGCTGGGTTCTACATTATCTGGTGCTGAGAATAATGAAGAGCCCGAACTTACAATGTGCAGAGAAGTAAAACTGTTAGCGAGGTGAAGCTCCTCATTGTGCACTCAGTGTCTCTGCAGGGAGAGTTTGCATCACTGAGCTCCTACAAGAGGCCCAGAGAGGCTGCGAGAGGCAGGATGTCTTTTGTTTTTTCACACTGACCGGCCAATGCAAAGCAATGCCTTCAGATAGATATGCTCTGTCCTCTGATCATCTACCTACCATCTATCCTTTTGGAAAAGGATTCATTCACTCTGCACTTTTGTATCGGATTAAAAAAACATCTTGCTGATGCTCAAATCTGTCCTCCTGACACCCACCAATGTGTCTTCTCAGACTTCTGGACCATTCTCTACTTCTTCTGAAGCCCTTTCAGTTTCTTTTCCAGTGACATGAAAATCAGATGTGGACACATGAGTTTCACTGTACACTGTAGCTGTGCCTTTGTTCAAGTCTGTTGTCTGCTGCTCTCATGAGCTGTCGACTCACTGAGCGTGTTTCCATTGAACTGTACATTTTCAATGTATGTATAAAAGACCTAAGTAGAAACACCAGGTATTAAAAAAATAAAAATAAAAAATTGAAGTATCAATAGAAATGCAGAATGTTTGATATTTATTCCAGTATTACATTTGTTCCATTACACACTGAACAGCACATTAACATGATGAAGCTTCAGTTCTACTGAGCTACAGCTACAGTTGCTTCCTGAGTCTGCTGGCAGCATAAACAACACGAGTCTCCACTTCTCTCCTGTTTCTTATTGCTGTTGAAGACAAACTCAGTGCTGCATCCTTCAGGTCATCAGCGTCCAGATTCTGCAAATAAGAGGCAGACACCTCTCAGACGACTTCATCAGCATCAGTTATTTATGTTATTTAACTATTGAAGAAACTCCTGGAATGACTCCTAAAAGTCTTAATTGATAATTAATAATCACAAACTCTTAAAGGTGGATTCACCTCTGTCCATTGTGGATTCTGCTCTTCATTATCTGCTGAAAGACAGAAATAAAATGGCCTTTACATGAACTGTTAAATATTGCTTTTCATACATTTCATGCTCAAACACAATAAAACAAAGTACATGTACCTTTGTGAGGCTTTTTGATTTGAACAGCCAGACAAACGACGACCACGTTAATGAAAGCAGTCAGACCGGCCAGGATCACACTCATCAGCTTTGTTAATCCATCCAACACTTCAACAACAAAGATCAATAAATGAAACTTTCTGTGGACTATTCTACCTCTCATAAGATGAGATCAGTCTTCATTTTGACAGTGACTGAAAATCTGTTTCTTTCCAATCAAAATGCAGACAAGACAGAACAGCAATCTTACCTTGAACCTTTAAATATGTTGCACTGACAATTACTGACTTTCCATTTGAGTTAAATCCACAGAAATACAGCCCAGAGTCAGATGAATCCACTTGTTTGATCTTGAGAAAGAGGGTCGTGCTGTTGGAAGTCATATTAAATTTGCTGTTTTGAAATCCATCACAGAATGATGCGTTGCCATCGGAGCTAAACATGGAGGAGATGCAGCTGGCATTGTGTCTGTTGGTCAGTTTGAACCACACTACGTAAGAGGGGAACATGCTAAAGTTGGAGCACAGCAATGTGACTTCTTCATCAGGCTGAACCTCCACAGTGTGAAACTCAGAAACTGAGATCCAAACTGAAACAAACAGCATGATAATGATAAATAATATAAATCCACAAACCTGGAGCTCAACAGGAACCAAACAGTGCTCGTGAATGATGGAATTATAGAAAAGTCCTTTTTAGTTCTGGCAGATCACTGACTGAAAGTTAGAAGTTGTTGAACTGAGAAAAAAATCCACATATGGGTACTTACAGAAGGTACAGAGGAAAGCTGTGATCAAGGTAAAGTTCATCATTGTGTGTTCAGTATGAGAGCACCACTGCAATGGTTGAAACTGAACTGTGCTCCAGTGAGAACAGTCTCAACGTAAAGAGGCGGAGTGTCTTTGGTTTATCCGGCTGCTCACACTCACAATATAAATGAAATAGGCTGCAAATGAATAGGTGCAAGGAGAACAATTATTGTTAGTTGCAATGCAAGTTATTGTCTGGTTTGATAACACTTTAGATTAAATGTCAAGTCAAAGTCTACAACAGATGTATCAGTATGTCATAGTCTATATAGTTTGAGGAAGTGTCATCTTTGATGTGCTTTGTCTCCATCAACTGTTCTTTTCCTCCCTCATACAATGTTGTCTTATTACACACATACAGATAAAGCAGACGTTTAAAGTGAGAGCTGCTGTGTTCTATATTTACATGACATGTGTGTCCTGGTATATTAGTAACAATGTGATTTAGCAATTGTCCGTATCAGGACACTTCAGTGCTGCATCATGCTCATGTGCCATGTTCACTGACCGCAGGAAAAATCAAAAGCTGTGCTCTAAAAATATACCAAAGTCAGTGAGTCTCAAATGAAAATCTTATTCTCAGCGACACAGGTTGACACAGTATAAAAAATACTCAAAGATTTCTACAGATACAAAAAACCTTCACACTCAAGATCATTAATCATACAGACAGCTCACTGACACAGTGCTGTTTGTCACCACAGTGACCTACAACAACAGGCAGATGGAGGTCAAATTCTCAACTAAACTGTATTTTGACCACATCATGACTGACTTTGACTTCACAGTTAAAACATCCAGTTGCTGCACTGATTCATGTGCTGTGTGTTTTTCAGAGAAGCTCCTCATTTTGTCATTTTTTATTCACTGCTTCATCATTTCAGACCGTCTTCTCACAGGACTCATGACTGACGCCTCAGTCGAGGTCAGACCACACTGTGCGGCCTCTTCCTGTCAAACAAGTGATGTGAAGCTCAGTCACTGCTCCTCTGCTGCAGACAGCGGAGCTGCAGACAGTGTTCCTTCTGCCTCCTGCTCCATGAAACACCATCATACTCCTGAGACAAAATGAAAGAGACTCCATCACTAAAGTGCATAATGATGCTATCTCCAGCTTCCTCAGTCTGCTGGCAGCATAAACAACACGAGTCTCCACTTCTCTTTCTGATTCAGGCCTCCTGTATCTTACTGGTGTTGAGGACAAACTCAGGTGGACAGAATGAAGAGAAATCCCTCTGGATCCCGCTGGATCAAACCAGCAACCTTCTTGCTGCGAGGCACACGCACTACCTGCTGCGCCACCGTGCCGCCCCAAAGGTTATTTCATTATATGTAATCTTATATTGTAATTTTTATGAATAGGACTCCACCACCTTTTCTTTGAAGTCTGTCTCTCTTGAGGATAGCAGAGCATGTTAAGGAGAAGTCTGTGTGTGGGGCGAGGAATGTTTCGTTTATTGAGGCTGCGTGAACATCCTTGTCTTGTAGAATGTGGAGTAATTCTTTATTTGATCTAATTCCCCTTACATTTACATGTAAGGTATTCAATTGGTTTAATTGGTTCATATTGTTGTTATTGCTGTTGTTGTTTGAGAGTATTGTTTATTATAGATGTTTCTCGAGACATTTCCAGATTGCTTCATATTGTACTTTGCCCTGGCATAGGGTCTGGAGGTTGTTTTGGAGGTCAGGGCTATACATCAATGATCCGGGTGTAGAGTGAGGTTGAGAGGAAAGCTGAGCCTCATTGATCATTGATCGGTAGGTGGGACATCGCTTAGATGCAGCAGAGTGGTTTCCACTGCAATTTGCACAGTTTGCTTCATGTTTAGGTTTGTCACATGATTTGTGTGAATGACCTGCTCCACATCTGACACATTTGCTTGCATTTTTTCACTGGTGGGCTGTGTGGTTAAAGCCTTAGCAGTTGAAACACTGCTTAATATTTGTTGTAGAATGAGCTTTTTCTACTCTGTAGTGGAATAGGTCCATGTAAAACCCTTCACTGATGAGTTTGGTAGTCATCTGGGTTGGAAAAAAATTAGTCAGTTGTTCTGTCTTTGTACTTATAATGCGCTGTATTTTCTGGGTTTGGATGCCTTGTTGATTTAGTTCCTCTTTGATATCTTCAGTTGTGATATTTAAAGATGGTCCTTGATTTGTTTGTTTATTTGACATGATTATACACTAAATCAGTAAACAGTAAACTAGAAAACTTGATTCACCTCACGCTGTTGTGGTTTCTGTTCTGCACTGGCAGCTGACTGACAGAGACAGTAAGTGTAATCAGTTAACTAACAATCCTTTCCTTAAGTTTCCTGACTTTAACCAGCAGACCAGCAGTCAGACCGCACAGGATCACTGCCACATCAACTCCACACCTTACCTGCCACCTGCTCTCTCTAGCCAC
>JBBMOE010000428.1:0-12600 GCA_037975065.1 Chaetodon trifasciatus
TTGGCCACAGTGTGACAACCAGCCAAAGCGCAGACTGAGACGAAGCTGCTCTCTTTAGTTCAGTGAAGGTGTTTTGTCCTGTCAGGTTTTGAGTCGCCGACACTTTCATGAAACTGGGCAGAGTGTCCAGTTCTTCCAGTCCAGCAGGGGGGAGCGTCATCCCACTGATGAAGAGGAGGGCGCCCAAGTGACCATGAGGAGTCAAAGTGAGTCAGATGAATGGAAACACCACAGAGTCCAGATTTCACACTGCAGACATGACAAACTGTGAATGTTGAGAGGAAACACACAAACAAACGCTGCTTTTCCTGCAAAATCTCTGCTTAATATTCAAAAACTTCCTCTAAAATTCAACCTTCTCTCAATGTTTCCCACAAAATAGTTCACATTTTCACTGTTTTACTGCAGTGTTGTACTGACTGAGTCTCTGTGTGTTTCTGTGTGTATTTCTGTGTGTTGTTGTATATTGTGATGTGACTCTGTCCTCCAGACGTTTAAAATATGTCACTTCTTAAATTATGACTTTTTGTTTGTTCCATCGTCACTTTCAGCCTCCTGAACACACAAACACACGGTGAGTCTCTTCCTCTTTAATCACATTCATGAAATCAGATGAACTTTCGTTCCATTTCATCCAAACTTCACTGTAAACTGATTTCATTCAGTCACAGCTGAAATCACTGAGTCGTTTGTTGGTGCTGAATTATTGAACCAAGCTGCATTTAAATCATCAAGTTGGTGCATGTGGTCTTAATTTCAAGTTTCTGTTCAATAGTTTGATCTGGAAAATGTCAAATTTCATCTTAAAACTGCAAAACTGGTCAAAAATTCAGTCGATCAATCAGCTGAGCCTTTATTAACTTCATACAAATATTCCAAAGATGACACGATATTCATACAAACGGGCTGTTTCTGCTGCTGTTTGATGTCTGAATGTTGAATTCAGACAAAAGGTCTTAATGTTTTATTTTGAAGGCTTGAATCAGCTGGTTTGTTCTGAAGTTTAGCCAGACGTTAAACAGAAAGTGGAAACCAAAACATGTGAAAGGTGTGAAAGTGGAGAAGTATTTCCCAGACAAAGAGCTGTTCATGGAGTCAGCCAGGTCAAACATGAAGTGCAGAGGGAAAGGAGGTCTGTCTGAACAGGAAGTGTACAGGCTGAGGACATTTGGACAGACAGAGAGTCAGACAAGAACTGAGCAGAGATGATGGAGAGGACACAGAATAATGTGCAGCAGCAGAGAGGAAAGCAGTGGGGGGGGAAGCGGTGTCAGAGGAGTGATATCAGGAATACCTGCAGGAGAGAACCTGGGAGAAGTGAAAAAGTTGAGCAAAGGAGGAAATGTTGCAGCAATAAAACGGCTGCAGGCATTCAGGAATGGTGAGAAAACTGACAGCACATCAGTAGTGACAGAATTTAAAGACCAGATTCTCCCTGATAAGGTCATGATGGGATACATGAGCTTCAGTGTTAGAGCATACATGCCACCTGCATTCAGATGCTTTAAATGTCAAAGATATGGACACATTGCCACGGTGTGCAGAGGGAAGCAGAGGTGTGGAAGGTGTGAGGGGAGCACACTTAGGATAATGTGGGATAAGACACCAGCTAAATGCTGTAATAGTGGAGGAAATCATACAGCAGCATATGGAGGGTGCAGAGTGAAGAAACAGGCCGCTGAAATCCAACAGGTGAGAGCAGAACAGAGAGTGACTTATGCAGAGGCAGTGAAGATTGTTGGCAAGGAAAAAAGAGAGGAGAATAGACCTACGGCTCAACACGAGGAAGAAAGTACACGTATCCATCAGACAGGACTTACAACTGACAAACTAGTTCTGTTCTTGGCTGACGTCATGAACTGCTCAGAACAAGCACAAAGAAAAACTGAAAAGATGGAGATCATTGTGAAAGCAGCAGCAAAGTTCTTGAACATGAAAGATTTCTGTTGGGGAAAAAACACATACAGACCTCAGTCAAGGAGAGGGGATGTCAGCCAGCAGTCAGCAACTTATTCCATAATGCTCGTTCTACAATGCAATACTAGAAGTCTCTTTGCAAATGGACAAGAGTTTAAAGGATATATCAGGGAATTAGCAGTAAAGCCAGACATTATTTGTATACAGGAAACACGGCTCAAACCAACTCTGGACTTTATTATCAAAGGATACTCTAGCATTCGTAAAGACAGACCTGGTGAAAATGGTGGGGATGCACAAGTTTTATTAGACAAGGTGTAAAATTCAGGCAAATAGTGACAGCACAATAGTTAGAGGTAGTAGTCATTGAGGCGTGGATAAAGGCAGGTAGTATTAAAATAATTAATTTTTATTGACCCTGTCAGCAATTAGACAAAGAAAAGATGGAATCTATTTCAGATGATTGGAGAGGGAAAGTAATCTGGTGTGGAGATTTTAATGCACACAGCACAGTGTGGGGGGACCAAGAGGACTCAAATGGGCAAATTCTAGAAGAGATTCTGGAAGAGAAAGAGATGCTATGTTTAAATAATGGTTTAGGCACCAGGGTGAACCTGGCGAGGGCACAGAATCAGCAACTGACCTCACTTTGGTCTCACAGTCTCTTGCAGCAATAAGTAATTGGGAAGTCTTAAGGGGGAGCACAGTGGGTAGTGATCACTATCCGATATCTGCTTTTATAGGAATAGAAAAGGACATTGACTAGAATAAAGGAGAAGGGAGATGGAAATTTGAGGAAGCAAACTGGAGCAAATTCAGAGTATTAAGTGGGGGCAAAATGCAAATGATAGATATAAACCAAGCAGAAAACCAACTGAACAATGACATTTGTAAAAGTATAGTGGGAGCAGCAAAGGAGTCTATCCCAAGAAGTAGTGGGAATAAAAAGGAAAGATTAGTTCCATGGTGGACAAGTGAATGCACTAAAGCAATAAAGGCTCAAAACAAATCCTTTAAAGCCTTAAAAAAAATCTTTCTATTCAGAATTTAATCATTTATAACAAACAACAAGCAGTAATGAGAAGAGTAATAAGGTAGACAAAAAGAGTATTGGAGGAGGTGTTGTGAGTCACTAGGAAGGAGTACTCCATTGGATAGAGTGTGGGGTATGATAAAAACAACGTCAGCTAATAGGAAAGAGTATGGATACCCAATAATGAAAAGTGATCAGAAAATGGTCATAAATAATGAGGAAAAAGCAGAACTATTAGCAAAGGCTTTTGTTAAAGTGCACAGCACAGGCCATTTGAGTGAGTGATGAAGAAAAGAGAGGTAGAGAAGGGACAATATGAAGAAACATGGAAACTATACAGGGTGAAGAGGAGGATGAAAATACAATTAACCTGCAGTTTTCAATGACAGAGCTGAATAATGGCTTAAAAAATCTGGAAATACAACTCAGGGAAAAGATCAAATAAGTTATTGTATGTTAAATAAATCTCAGTGAGCAAAGTAAAAAGATATTACTGAAATTGTATAATAGCATGGGAAGATGGGAAGTTGCCAGATCAATGGAAAGAGTCCATAATTGTTCCGGTCTGTAAACCAGGTAAGGATCCAAGTTTGAAAGTTTGGCAGAGAGTTACAGACCAAGAGCCCGAACATCACATGTTGGTAAAATTATGGAAAAAATGATTAGCGAAAGGCTGGTCTATTATTTAGAAAGGAGGGAGAAATAAAATGCTATCAGAGCGGATTCAGGAAAGGAAGGAGTACTGTAGATCCCGCTCTGTGTTTAGAACATGAAGGAAAAGGAAAGATTTTAAGTGCAAACATAGTTAACAAGTACAGATATAGAAACTACTCACAGTCTGTTAAAGTATACACAGATGCATATCCAAGTCACAGAATAATAAGGTAGGAACAGCTTTTGTTACACCACATTTAGATACAATTTCAAGTAAAAGAATTAGTGATGATTCAGCAGTGCATACAGAGCAGTTATTGGCTATTCTGCTTGCACTGAATTGGAAAGAGGAGGTCAGATCCCAGAAAGTCTTCATAGGATCAGATTCAAGCAGTGCATTAGAAAGTATTAGACACAACCATTCGAGCACCAGGCTAGACTTGAGATAAATGATCCACAGAATCAGGAGGATAGGGGGAGAAATTCAGTTCATTTGGCTTCCAGCACATGTTGGATTAGAAGGAAATGAACTGGCAGATAAATATGCAAAGAGTGCAACATGGAATAGAGAAATAAATATGGCTGTAAAATACAGTAAGTCTGAGATTAAATGTATAATCAAATCAAAAATAGATAAGAAATGGCAGGAATGATGGCATAGAGGGAGTAAGGGTAGACACCTCTATAGTATTCAAAGGAAAGCTGGAGAAATGAGAGAAAGTCATAGGAGCAGAAAAGAAGAAGACATAATATCCAGGATGAGATTAGGTCACACTGGCCTGAACAGTACACTATACATCATAAAGAAACATGCTACAGGGAACTGTGAACACTGTGGATTACAGGAAACAGTGGAGCATGTATTCTTACATTGTCCAAGGTACCGACAGCAGAGACAAAGGAGTCAACTAACACTGAGCTGTTGAGGAGGGATTCAGGAGATGTTGGGTACAGGGCTATATTTAGCTTTTTACACATCACGGGGTTATTATTAGGATCTGATGTAGAATTACTAGCTGTCCTGCTCCACACTCCAGTCCAGAAGGTGGCGCTAATGCACCTAACAGCTGTTTGCTAACCGCCAGAAACAACAGAAGTAGAAGAAGAAACATGGCGGTGCAACATGGTGGACTCTGTGGACATAAAGACTCATTGTAAGGTAACGAAAACACGCTGATTCTTATCTTGAGGTGATTAAACATTAATGAAAACAGAACTATGAAGATTATTTTCCATTTCTGCCAACAGATCCTCTGAATCCTCCGCACTGGACCTTTAACACTGACTGCTCTTTCATTTTGGGCTCTGGGTGAAGTTCATACTTGTTGGCTGCTTTTCAGCTTCATGGTCCCAGTTTTTGTGATGTTTTGTTGCTTTGAAAAGAGAAACTTCAGAATGAGCTCAATGAAAGTTTGGACCTTTTTAGCAAACAGCTGACGAGCAGAGTTTATAATCTCGAGTGCAGAAACCAGAAGATTCAAAAGTGAAAGATGGAAATTAAAAAGAGAAAATTCACACAGTCACTTCAAGCTGAAGTCCTTTCTGGACAGTGGGCCTTCAGAGTTTGTGGTTGGGGACCTCTCACACCTGCTGTAGAAGGTGTTGAGTTCCTCAGCTGCTCTGGAGGACGGGCTGATAGCAGGACCTTTCTTCTTGTAGGCGGTGATGGCCCTGAGTTTTTTTCAGACGGCTGCTGGTTCTGGTCTTGGTGCTTGAATCAGCTCTGAGTTCACTGAGCTGTTTGGTGAACCAGGGCTTGTGGTTTTGGACCTCATGATGGTTTTGGTTGTGAGGCAGACCTGCTGACAGAAGTCCATATACAGTGCTGTGAAAAAGTATTTGCCCCCTTCTAGATTTCTTATTTTTTTGCACATTTGTCACACTTAAATGTGTCAGATCATCACACAAATTTTAATATTAGACAAACATAACCCGAGTAAATACAAAATGCAGTTTTTAAATAATGACTTTATTTATTAAGGGAAAAAAGCTATCCAAACCTATATGACCCTATGTGAAAAAGTAATTGCCCCCTGAACCTAACAACTGGTTGTGCCACCCGCAACAGTAATAACTGCAATCAAGCGTTTGCGATAACTGGCAATGAGTCTTTCGCATCGCTGTGGAGGAACTTTGGCCCATTCTTCTTCATAGAACTGTTTTAACTCAGCCACACTGGAGGGTTTTCGGGCATGAACTGCCCGTTTAAGGTCACACCACAGCATTTCAATTGGATTTAAGTCCGGACTTTGACTCGACCACTCCAAAACCTTAATTTTGTTTTTTTAAGCCATTCAGAGGTGGACTTGCTGGTGTGTTTCGGGTCATTGTCCTGTTGCATAACCCAAGTGCGCTTGAGCTTGAGGTCACTAACTGATGGCCGAACGTTCTCCTTCAAGATTTTCCGGTAGAGAGCAGAATTCATGGTTCCATCAATTACAGCAAGTCGTCCAGGTCCTGAAGCAGCAAAGCAGCCCCAGACCATCACACTACCACCACCATGTTGACTGTTGGTATGATGTTCTTTTTATCAAATGCTGTGTTCTTTTTATGTCAGATGTAACGGGACGCACACCTTCCAAAAATTTCAACTTTTGTCTAGTCAGTCCACAGAATATTTTTCCAAAAGTCTTGGGGATCATCAAGATGTTTCTTGGCAAATATGAGACGAGCCTTTGTGTTCTTTTTGGTCAGCAGTGGTTTTCGCCTTGGAACTCTCCCATGGATGCCATTTTTGCCCAGTCTCTTTCTTATTGTTGAATCATGAACACTGACCTTAACAGAGGCAAGTGAGGCCTGCAGTTCTTTAGAAGTTGTTCTGGGTCCTTTTGTGACCTCCTGGATGAGTCGTCGTTGCGCTCTCTGAGTAATTTTGGTAGGCAGACCACCCCTGGGAAGGATCACCACTTTTCCCAGTTTTCTCCATTTGTGGATAATGGTTCTGACCGTGGTTCACTGGAGTCCTAAAGCCTTAGAAATGGCTTTGTAACCCTTTCCAGATTGATAGATTTCAATTACTTTGTTTCTCATTTGTTCTTGAATTTCTTTAGATTGCGGCATGATGTGTTTCTGTTCATGATCTCGCATCCTACTTCACTTTCTCAGACAGGTTTTATTTAAGTGATTTCTTAATTGAATAGGTCTGGCAGTAATCAGGCCTGGGTGTGGTCAGTGAAACTGAACTCAGCTTTCCAAAAAATGTGGTCAATCACAGTGACTGATGATTTTTGATGATTTAACAAGGGGGGCAATTACTTTTTCACATAGGGTCATATATGTTTGGATAGCTTTTTTCCCTTAAGTAAAATCATTATCTAAAAACTGCATTTTGTATTTACTCAGGTTATGTTTGTCTAATATTAAAATTTGTGTGATGGCCTGAAACATTTAAGTGTGACAAATATGCAAAATAGTAAGAAATTAGGAAGGGGGCAAATACTTTTTCACAGCACTGTAGAAGGTGTTGAAGCACAGACCTGCTGTTGTGTATGTGTTGATATATGTTGTTGTTGTCCTCAGGGTCTCTCTGAGACTCCCAGTCAGGACACTCCATGCAGTCCTGGAGCATGTCAGTTGCTTCTGGAGTCCATCACCTTCCTGTGGTCCTGGATGGTTTAGTCCTCTTCAGGTGTTTTCTGTATGTTGGACAATCTGTATGATGCAGTGATCTGAGAGTCCAGGACACTTACAAGGACAATGGACGAGATTTCTCTCTGCACTCCATCATTCCAGGATACTGGGATCGCAATCTGAGCGTTTTCTGTCTTTAGACAGCAGAAATCCATGTTGGTGTCTGTTGAGTTTCATGTGAACGTCGACAAAATGAGCGTCTGAAGACACATAAAGACGTCTCGACCATGAATGTTCTCCAGGAGACGTTGTGAAGTCGAGGAAGGGATGTCCTCAGCAAATATCTCCTGCAGGATGCGGGCTGGAGAGAGTTTGGTGAAAACACTTGAATGTTCCAGGTGTTACTCGCTGATGTTGTGATGTTGGAAGTCATGAAATTGCTGCCACTGTAAAATAAACATTTCCAGTTGAGGTCATTCAGTCTTTGAAGGCCACAGTTTTGAGTCTGAACAAGCTGCAATGACTTTTAATGTTGTTTTTTTTATGCAGTGCAGGAATGGACTTCAGGGACAGACTGAACCTCCTGACGTCTGTCTTCAGAGGACAGATGGACCATCACTGTGGGAGAGGAGGCGTCTGGACTGTCCTGCAGTACTGACGGTCCACCTCACGTAAATACACCAACACTAAACGATTACTTGAATTCAGGAATGAATCGTCTCCTGCAGACATGCTTGATTTAAATCTTGGATTTTGTCGACGTGGTCAGCTGTGTTAGTGTTTTCTTTGCTTCTTCTTTTAATGAGCGTAGTTTGAAAAATAGATGCTAAATGCACCCATAAAGTCCACCTCTGTGTTTACAGGGGACTTTCAAGGAAAATTTTCTGGATTCATACAGAAAAAATCTGGCTAAACTGAAATATTAATGTCCTATACTACTCACTTTTTATGATTAAGACTAAACTAAGGACTCAGACTAAGACTAACCCGTCATATAAACTGAGTTGTTTTCCATCCAAAATAGTTTGTTCCCAGTTCAGAGGTCCTCGTGTCACATGCTCTTCATGCTGCTGCACCTTTAAACCTTCCTGTTAAAGGCCCTGATGATAAAAAACAGCTGATACAGCGAGTGTGCTGCCTGGCCGTCTGAAACATCCCATCTTTGGAAACTGTCTTCATGTTGCTGCTGCCAATCATCCAAACCTTTCACACTTCAGGGCTTGAACACAGGAGGCTCCAGCGTCACACTGACAGATCCTGATTTGCTGCCAGTAAAACTGCTGTGAAGTAACTCATTAACTGATTGTTTTCAAGCTCTAATTTCTCAATTCATATTTTTTCTTTCATGGAATTCCTGGAAGGCGTCGAAATGCATCCCACATTTGAATTACCTGAATGTGTTTGATGCAGAATTGATATCCTGTCTGTGAGTTATGAAGCTGAATTGTGTTAGTTTTCTGCATGTTACGCTCTGAATTTGAAGCTTTCTCTTTGAATCTCTAAATCAGTGCACCGCGTGTGTTTGGCCTTCAGAAGTGACTGATGAACATCTCAAAGCCCGATGCCTCCAGCGTCAGTGCTGAAACGCTGACTCTAACCCTGCATGTGAATCAGGATTTTGTGTCTCGTCGGTGTACTTTCGGCTCAGTTTTGTTGCGTGTGTGAAACCATGCTGTGAAGTGGAGTTTTGTTGCGCTCATTGATCAGCGAATGGCTCCTTCCACCTTTTGCTTTTTGTGACGTGCTACAAGTTTCCCAGCAGGGCGACGCCCTCATTGAAATCCACTGAAAACTGATCGGTTCACATGTAAAAAAGGATTTAGTTTCATTGTTCTTCCAATACATTTAGTCTCTGAATGTAAGGGAACATTTGTGCCTCATAAAGGCACAACATGGCACGTGGCTCCAGCTGTAGCTCATTGGCTAACAGTTCAGCACCTTTACAGCAGATGCATCGTTGTACCTGGATATAAAGGTGCTTTTTGTCACTCGGGGTGCAGAAATGTTCTTTCAGAGGTAACAAACAAAAAAGAGCAAAGATATCTCATCATCCTGAGCCATTAACACAGAAATGAATTCCAATGGAAGACACCATGGCGCTAACATGTGTCCGTCCTGACAACACTGTACAAAAGTCCAATCTGACGGCCACAAGAGTATTTAATGAGACACAAAATCTCACAAAGCTGTAAACTTCAATCACTTGAAGAGTCACAGTAAAGCAGCAGTTTAGCCGTTCTACACACAAAACACAGCAGGTGTTGGTTTCTGATGAAAATGCATACTCAAATCTGAAGAGGGAAGCACACAGGAGAGGAGAGGGTCTGTTACAGCTGTTCATTGCTTTGTTCATCTTTGGTTCATATCATGAAGTCCATTGACTCCACCTGACGTCTGCAGCGCCGTTCCTTTCGCTGCTAAACAGTTAAAATAACCCACTGAGCGACTCTGTCATGTCGTTTGAGTGCGATCATCATCAGAAGGAGCCAGACCAGCTGTCTTTGCAGCTGCAGTGTCCCGAACCAACAAAGCAGCTTCAAACAGACCTGCAAGTTCAGGCTTGTCGGCCAGTTTGATCACTTTTGTTGGTGTAAACTGGTTTCTCCAGTTGGACGAGTGTTTAAAGTTTACTTTCACTTTCTCTCTTCGGTGTGTCGCAGTTTGTTTTCTCCTCTGAAGCTCCAGCTGAAGGTAAAGTAACTCGTTTCAGGTGTTTTTTTTACTTAAGCTGTGGTTAGCTTAGCTTCAGCACAAACGGCATCAATCTGCAGCTCCGTCCATCGTTTCTCCAAACTCTGAGTTTAACTGTGAACTCTGGACGAAGGAGGTGAAAGCAGCTCCGTTAAAAACATCGGCCATGATGTTTGTGAGTGTAAACGCTCGAATAATATCAGAAGCAGAGCGAGTTGATCCTCAATAGTTGATGTGGAGACAGCAGGAAGGAGCATTCAGAGGGCTGTGAGGAGCTGAAACCTTTTATTTCTCAATTCAATCTGTAACTGTGTCACTAAATGAGCTGTCAGAGCTCTGAACTCTCCTCCAACAGCAGCAACAGAGTGTCGCTTCTTTTTCTCACTTTGTGCTTCAATGTGATCAAGAATCAAATCAAAGATTCCTCTTTCAATATGACCTGAGAGGGCTTGATTGA
The DNA here is from genome assembly GCA_037975065.1 of Chaetodon trifasciatus. Taxonomy (NCBI): domain Eukaryota; kingdom Metazoa; phylum Chordata; class Actinopteri; order Chaetodontiformes; family Chaetodontidae; genus Chaetodon; species Chaetodon trifasciatus. The sequence continues at coordinate 10,323 of JBBMOE010000428.1, forward strand.
GGCAGGCTTTTATTTTGAAAGGATCTCTCAGTGGTGGAAAGTAACTAATTTACTCAAATTCTGGAAGTACTTGTATTTTACTTGAATATTTCTGCTATTTCTCCTGTTTAAATATTTGACTTTCTCCTTCACTTATCGATGATCGAGGATCACTCAGGCGTAAAGAAACTTTCACTCGTGTTGAATTTACTGAATATTCCAGAAACTGAAGCAGTGGATGTCAGCGTTCGTCCAGGCATCAAGTGTGTGTTCACTTCACTCCAGCTTCATGGCGCCATCTAGTGGACTGATAGAAGCACAGTAGCTCTGCCTCACACTGCTGTCTGACTGCATTCAGCTGACACTGATATGAAAGACGAGATAACAGCCAATCAGAGGAGGAGCAGCTGATATTTGGACAGGAGAAACCATGAAAGCATGATTTCAGCTGATGTGCACATGAACGATTTGTGTTTCCTCTCCAGATCAAAGTGTGTGTGAGCTGACGTGAGTTCAGCAGCATGAATCTGTGTGAGGACAGAGAGGAGGGAGTCCGTCCCCCTAAAACCATTCTGTGTGGGGACGATGACGGCCAGACCGATGCTCAGAGGTGAGACGAGGATCTCTGACTGTCCGGGACCGTGTCAGAGCACTCAAATCTCTCCACCATCATTGTTCACACTCAAAGCTCTGTGTGTGTTGTGTTGAAGGCCAGAGCAGCAGGACCCACCAGACTCACCTGGACCTAGACCTGGACTTGGACCCAGCTGTGTGTCCTTTAGGAGTGACAAGTCAATGGATGGCTTGTTCTCAGTATTAAACTCGTGTTGGACAATTTGACCTGAAATGTCCACATGTCCTCCTCATGCTGTCCACTGCTGATGTTTGTCCTCATTAAATCCAGTCTGACCAGTTGTCCTTCTAATGTTCATGTTGTACTCAAATGATGATGAATTAATTATTAAAGGACATTTGTCCAGTCTGTCCCTAAACAGCACTGACATGTCCCATGGATACTGCAAGAGGATAATGGTGGTCTTCCTGTGTGTTTGGCAGGATCTATGGGAGACAAACCTCTGCTGAACCTGGACCTGGACCTGAACCTGAACCCAGCTGTGTGTCCCTCAAGAGCGACCAATCAATGGATGGCTTTGTTCATTTCAAACAACCTTTCCCTGACAGACAGTAAGTTGTCTCAGTCTTAAACTCGTGTTGGACAATTTGACCTGAAATGTCCACATGTCCTCCTCATGCTGTCCACTGCTGATGTTTGTCCTCATTAAATCCAGTCTGACCAGTTGTCCTTCTAATGTTCATGTTGTCCTCAAATGATGATGAATTACTTATGAAAGGACATTTGTCCAGTCTGTCCCTAAACAGCACTGACATGTCCCATGGATACTGCAAGAGGATAATGGTGGTCTTCCTGTGTGTTTGGCAGGATCTATGGGAGACAAACCTCTGCTGAATCTGGACCTGGACCTGGACCTGAACCCAGCTGTGTGTCCCTCAAGAGCGACCACTCAATGGATGGCTTTGTTCATTTCAAACAACCTTACCCTGACAGACAGTAAGTTGTTCTCAGTATTAAAATCGTGTTGGACAATATGACCTTTATTTTCAGTATCGTTCTTTTTCTCATTCGTTTATATCCTCACATGTGGAAGCTGCCCAGTATAACCAGTCTTCAACTCTTGACTCCAGTTGAACATTTCCTCCACACACACGTTCTGATTGATGACTGCATGAGGATAAAACAGTGACTTGATTGAGGCTAACAGATGCTAACGAAGGCTAACCCTGATTCCACTGAGTTCCTCCATCAAATCAACATGTTGTGCTTTTCAGTCATGTGACAACACAAACACAAACATGTCAGTGATAACAGCTGAACTGAGATCAGCTGCTGTGAAACACAGAATGAAGCAGTGTGAGGAAACACACAGTCTGTTTGTGATTGATGCTGCTGATGGATTCACAAAGTCAAGAACAACACTGACGGCTGCGTCATGGCGCCTCACATCAGGCTGGAGTTGTTTGATCCAGTATTCTCTGCTTCTCTCTTTGCTTTTCTCATGTTTCACTCACTTTATTGTGACTCACTGCCAATTTGTGCTGGACAGGTAGCATCCAGTTAGCTTGTGTGAGCTGTGTGATGCTGTCCACAGTATTATAGGGGTCAAAAGAACTGGAGGGACTCAAGCAGACAAGCTGGTCAACCAACACAGTAAAGTGAAAGCTGCACAGAAATGCAGACTGGACTGTTGATTCACGGTGGGATCAGCAGTACGAGCAACAC
>JBBMOE010000431.1:0-12578 GCA_037975065.1 Chaetodon trifasciatus
CACACACACACACACACACACACACACACACACACACACACAGGGAGTGCCCTGGGCCCGGCTGTACTAATGAAGCAGCCTGTAAGCAGCTACCTTCATTACATTCAATCCTCTGGACAGTGTCAGCAATTACATTGCAGCTTCCCACTGTCAGAGAGCTCACACATGTTCACGCGTGCACATGGACACACATGCACATGTGCGCGCATACACACACACACACAGTTGGAAGCTTGTCCTTCTTCTCAAGGCTAATGCTAGCTGAGGTTGATGCAGGGAGGAGTTCCTGCTCCTCTTCTTCTTTGTTGGTGGGTGTTTGGCTCAGGCTCGGCTCTTTGAAACCCAAACTCCTCAGTACATCTCAGTCAGGCCCACCATCACATCAGCACAGCCTCTGTGACGTCTCTCTCTCCCAGTCTCACTGTATGTTGGAGCAGAAGGAAGCCTGGAGGCAAGGGGGGGTGGGGGGGTGGCTGCCTAATAGAGTGCTCCACTTGCCATATTTCACACATCTCATCACTTATCCCACTGAGACACACATACATGTGCATGTCAGTGCAGGGGAAACCGAGAGGGAAGCCCCTGGAGGAGTCAGAACATACAGGAGGTTTTTCAGGGGTCGGTTCACCTGTGATGCTCTTAAGTAACTGAAACCTGTGAATTCTAATTATTAGGCTAATTTGTATGAAGGGAAATAAGTCTCACTACTACTCATTAAGATATATATGCATGTGTGTTATTATTATGAATCCTTTTGGGGCATCCTGGTTGCCTAGGTGTTGATTTGCCACCTTTTCCAAGTCTATTGTCGACTACGTAATAAAAATAAATTTGCTGAGTTACTCAGTTAATGACTTTGTGCAGAAACTGTCAGAAAATTCTGGATCCCAAGGCAGCATCTTCCTTGTATTGTCCCTCAGTCCAAAACCCAACGATGTTTGATTAAAATTTGACAATCCAGAGAAAACTATTAATTGTTCATCAAAATATTTGCTGATTAATTTTCAATCAAGTGACTAACTGATTCATCAAACATCCTCTGATCCTCTCATGTGTGCTGCCTTTAAGTGCTGGTGGCAAACTCGGACGTCTGAGGTTTCACCGCACTCATGTGGAATTTCCAAGTGGGTCACTAGTGCCGAGACGTATTTCTCTCCATAAACCTGCTGCCACAATAAGAGAAGACGGAATACAAAAGAACAGGTGGGGCAATGAAGCAGAACGGAGGAAATTGAGTGAGAAACTCCCCGAGTCACCTGCTCAAACGTCCACAGTCATGTGCCGAGATTGAAAAAAATCACCCGTCATGCCTGTTGTAGGACCATAAATGATGCAAAAGGGCAACAAAGCTGTCGAGCCGTGCCATGTCATGTCAATCAAACCAGTTCTTGCGTTAATGTGTTGAGCATTTGCGGCTGTGATGTGTGTGCATGTGTGAGTGTGTGGGCGGGTGTCTATTAACATTTGATTCCCAGGTGCCATGATCTGAAAGGGTTTTGTGGTAGAAGCGGAAAAGGCATGACGCTGAATAATGGAGGAGGAGAATGGGAGAACACCTTGACCACACACACACACACACACACACCGGGCTGAGGTCGGCCATCAAACACACCTCGTTAGGGAGAAGCTGGCCTCCTCCATTATTCACATGTACATGCTCCCCTCGCGCTGCTTGCTCCCTCGCTTTGCCGGGGAGATGGAGTGAGTTAAGCGCAGACAGACAGCAGAGGTAAAAAAGTGAGAAAGGTGGACCGAGAGAGGGAGAGAGGTGAGGAGACGGGGACCAAAATAGCGAGCGGGAAAAATAGAGCTGTTTTTTTATTTAGATAAAATGGGATTTCGTTTTTATTTTATTTAACCAGGAGCGAAGCTCACGAGGTGCCCTTGAGCAAGTCCCCTGACCCCAGCTGCTCCAGTGTAGCAGCTCAGTGGCCGGCAGATGAGACTGTGGTTGTACTGGGCATCTTCCAGGTGTGAGAGCGTGCAACAATGCAAAAAAAAAAAAAAGTCTCAGTGAGACTAAATAAAAAACTGTTTTAAAAAAATAACAAATTACAGAATCAAAAAACATTCATCAACGTTCAAAACATCTAGAGCCAGATATTTTTCCTTCCAAGCCATTTAGAAGTGCTTCAAATGAAACCGGTGAGACCAGCTACTGAAGATTCAGGTGATTTTGCAACTGATTCCAAGCAGAGGGAGCAGCAGACTACACTGCACTTTTTCCCAGTTCAGTCCAGACTTAAAGGACAGTCAGTAGGAATAAATCTCAGGAGCAAAAACAATAACTTCCCACACTTTTTTTGAACAATGTAGATGAAAGCAGACCAAGAATAGCCTTATTAACACAACCCCGATTCCAAAAAAGGAGCGTAAAGCATAAATCAAACAGAATACGATCATTTGTTTTGACATATGCTCAATTGAAAACAGCACAAAGACGATATATTGAATGTCTGACCGCATCAGCTTCATTGATTTTTGTAAATATATGCTTATTCTGAATTTGATGCAGCAACACGTTTCAAACAAGTTGGGACAGGAGCAACTAAAGACGGGGAAAGACGTGGAGCATTCCACAGGTAAACAGGTTGATTGGTAACAGGTGATAGTATCATGATTGGGTATGAAAGGGGCATCCTGGAAAGGCTCAGTCGTTCACAAGTGAGGATGGAGAGAGGTTCACCACTTTGTGAACACATGATTTTGTGAAGGATATTACTACATGAGCTCAGGAACACTTTGGAAAACCACTGTCTGTAAATTGTTTGAGTCACAACTTTTTTTTAGAATTGGCTTTATAGGAATGTACCAATGGGTAACTCTATGTGTGGACAAGGCAGAACATCCAACCTGAGCAAAAAGCAATGGTGAGTAAGGGCTTTAAGTCTCAGTGCTGCATGGTAGACAGCGTCCAGTGTGTGCAGGCGCTGCGAAGGTGCATGCATGTTTTGTATATAACATCACTGTAGTTGTATATAAGTGGGAAAGGAGGAGTGAATGAGCTTTATTCATCTCTAAACTCCCAAGTCTTGTAACACTCGTCAAACTCGATTTCAATTATCATTGATATGGAATTGATTAGTGAAATTGATGTAAATATAAATGTGTGAGCAAGCCAGTGACTGATATAATTACTGTCAATTATGAATGCAATCGCAGCGCTCGCTCCACAGCAACTGTAAACACTGCAGGGAAAAGCCTTTTCAATTGGGAACCATCAAACATAACATCGATTCTGGACACCCCCCCCCCCCGCCCCCAGAACATCCTCTCTCCTCAGCGTGTGTCACCTTTCGCCGCGACAGAAATAGAAACATTTCTCCCCAATTCAGACGACGGTGGTTCCCGGAAGCATGTGTCACACGCATCAATCAAGGCGTCGCACCTCGACATGGCCGCTCTCGTGGCCTCGGGAAGGAGGGACGGGAGGAGAGAGGGAGAGGGGTTTGAACAAGTGACAAGCCAGTGGACACCCTGGCAGCGTGTCAGGGAGGAGAGGAAGGGGCCGTTGCCAAGGGTGACAGCCAGAAGTCACACGGCGCTACACCTCTTCCCAGCGGTGCTCTCCCACCTCCCTCGTACAAACGCTCCCCTTCCTTCTTATGAATGCTCGATCAGATTATGCGTCGCTGTGTGATGCTTCCTAACCTCAAGCTTTTCTATGGGGTGCTATTTGCAGAAATGAAATGGGATGTAGTTCTCCCTCACTTGTCACAGCTTCACTTCGACTTGCTCTCTCTGCTCCACCTCGACCCTCTTCGAACTGCACCCAACTCTCTTTCTCTGTTTGCCAAACAACAACAAAACATCAAAATACTGAAAATCTGAGCGATGTTGACATAAATGAAGTTCCCTGTCTCTTCTTGCAGTGAGGAGGATTTAATGGCTGCTGCACTGCATTGAAGATCTAAGCAGTTGTTCTCCTCACAGTCCTGTCAGTGCTGATGTTCCAGGAAGGAGACAAAACTGTTGCTTCTTAATTATTAAGCTGATTAATACGCTTAAAAGCATGCTTTTTGCATTAAAACATTAAGCATGACATGTAATGGTTGGGTACAGTCCATGTTTGAACTGTGGAAAAAATTGTTGCATCATTAGCATATAGCTAATTTTTCAAGAAAACATTTTGAATCTGCTGCCTGTGACTGAATTTTCCCAGTGTGTAAACTTATTGTTGCTACAATAACAGTAACAATAATATGATAACATTAATTGTAATAATAGAATAAGAATAATCAGAATAATAAGAAGACTTTTTTGACTTTCAATCATCAATATGTTTACTATGCAATTGAATGCTTTTAGACAATGAATGCATCAACAATTATAATACATGTTGTTCTGAAATGCAGCATTCTGCACTTTCACTTCTGGTGCTTCTGATATCCTGATACTCATAGTTTTGTACTTTAACTTAAGTAAGATTTTGGCTACAGGACTTCCTCCACCACTGCTGACAACTGGGAAAATGCAGCTAGATCTCCGGTAAAATAAGTGTTGTAGTTAAATGACTTGTGTGTGGATTTATGGATAAATATAAATGTAATGTTACTGTGTGTTGGCTTTTAAATGGCTTACAGTGTACTGCTGAGACTTAGCATTGTTAGCGTAGCCCCTGCTCTCAACGAGAAACTCCCTGTGACATCAGGACCCCATCAGCCTGTGATAGATGCCAGATACAGGCGAGCTGACCTCCTCCCCTGAGTGAAACATGAGAGAGGTATGCATTTCAGACACCTCTTAGATGAGGACTGATAAAGACATGAGGAGGTATGGCAGCGTACGGGGGCTACTAATGAATCAATGACTTTTTTCCCTGCTTTTTTTTTTACTTATCCCTCCTGCATCCTTCAGTCCCTCCATCCCTTCAGCCCTAATTAACACCTCAAGCCAGGACACGGGATCCAGCGGCAGCAGACCACAAAGTGACTCATCAGTTAAAACCCATCGCTGTATCTTTTATCTCAATCTCTATCGCCATCACTCAGCGGCTTCTCTGCTTGCACAGGTTATCACAAGGGACTGACCCAAGCAGAGGAAGGAGGGGGGACCAAACTGCTGTCTCTCTGGGGTAGTGTAAAAAAGAAAACAGAAATAAATCAGAAAGTGTCTTTTGTCTGAAAAGCAAAAGGGTCTTTGAAACATTACAGGTGCATCAGCTGCAGGGTTAAACTGCACAATACAAGTATCAACCCTGTGGAAAGACAGGAAATAATTAGATTTCAATCTAACAGTAAAAGGACCGAGCATTTAGACGTTTAATAGAAATTGTTTCCAAATTAGGAACATGGAACATTTTCAAAATGCACCACAAAAAAAATCTCCCCAAAGGCCAAACTAAACTCCTCCGTCCACATTCATTTGGTGATAGATTTGGCGAGGAAAAGGTTTGCACTGGAGATGGCTTTGCAAGATCATAAAATGCAAATCAAGTATTACAAAAAATTCAGAAGAATAATTACGATTTCATCAAACTTTCTTTTTGCTGTCCGCCAATCAGAAACTCATATGGAACCACAACGAGCCAAAGCAGATCAATCACTGTTCCCGCTGTGTCCATGTAGCCAGCTAGCTCTTATGTGTACTTTTGTTTTTGAAGAAGTGCATTTAAAACCGCATTTTACACGAAATCTCTACGCTTGCTATGTGCTTCTTTATGTGCCTAACTGTGACCCAAAGCATGTTTTTATGCAAGAGTCTGACATTGTTTTACACTAGAAACTACATCGATTGTGTATTAGGCCCTGAGTCAAAACATAGGTAACACACAGCAGCACTGTACCTGAACACATCATGTGTAGACTCCAAAGGAGGCCTCAAGCTGATGCTAACATGCTTCTTTTGCTACACAGGCTACATTGTGTTTGCAGGGCATACTGTAATTTCAGCCAATTACGATTGAAAACACTATAACTTATGCTAGCCATAGCCTTCGCTGTAGGCTAATGGTACAGAATATAGATGCTAATCACAGAAAGCTAATGGTATAGACAGCACCAGCAGTCTGCTAATCACCACAATGTGCATGTGCAGAAAACCTCTTAAACAATGCTGAAAGTCCCTAAACTAAACATGCATTAAAAGCTTTATGAAAGACTTTGCAAGAAGCGCTATTAGCATAAATAATGAGAAAAAGATGGTGAAAATGTAGCAGTATTCCACTTGCTCAAGCCTCACTGGCTACAGTCTAGAGATGGAAAATTCCACGCTTCCACAAAATTTTACTTGTTATAGCTTTTGGCATGCACAGAGAATTGCACCTGTCATGACCGGAGAGGCTGCACATCACATGAATGTAAAGGTTTGGACATACAGTAGCTACTTCACCAGCCATCACACACTTGCTGGAAGGTGTTACGACTCATTCCAGAATAGTCTTTCCTGTTTATCACCCAAACAAAAATAGAAAACAATAGCTTCAAGCTCTGCATGTCCTATGCCTGTTTTTCTGTCAAAACAAGATAAGTGCTGACACTAAAAAGCACCAGCGTCTCTTTTGCTCTTTTGCTTCCTCCCAAAAATATCGAGCGTAATCTTTCCTCTTTGTTTTCGGCTATGCTAGCCTCCTGCGATTATCACCTCAAATGAATGACAGACTGTAACACTGCTTTAGGCCAGGAGGGAGTGGGAACCGACCAGCTCTCCTACACCTACGCATCCAGTCTGGGAATAGCTTTCCAGGCAGCCCCGATGGAGCTCTTCTCTGGAGAGATGACAGGAGCCTATGAGAGCAGAGGAGACGCTGCTCCCTGTCCGCCAAATACCGTCTGCCTCTTGTTCTAACTTACAATTAAAGACCCTTTACAGTAAGGGAGGATTACTTCCAGGGGCTGTGGAGGCAGAGAGAAAGAGAGAGACAAGCGAGGGGTGTGTGCAAAAAGGGGAGGAGAGTCACCTCCTCCCGCCCCAGCACGCACGCCATTCCCCACTACTCGACGCTGAAAATAATTCCTTTGCAGTGAGGACTTAATTTTCATTCTGTGTTCGTGTCCCTGATCCTGTATTGTCTATTCTGGTCACGTGGTCCGCCTGCCTTACTGCTGTCCACTGTCACAGCTGTGTGTGTGTGTGTGTGTGATGCAGAGAGAGAGAGAGAGAGAGAGAGAGAGAGAGAGAGAGCAAGCGAGAGGAGGGTCAGTCTGTGTTCAAACTACTGCTACAGCACGAGCCCCACCCAAACGGAGGATAAATCCTCGGCTGACCACATGCAAACAAAGAGCTTAAACATATTTCTCCTCTGCCTTTCTCCTGCTCCCATTTTGTCTTCATGGATCCAAATGTTATCAATATTTCTGATTTCACAGTGCATGTCAAGATTGATAACCTTGAAAGTGTGAACCAGATTTGGCTAAAAGATGATCTAAAAATATTGGAATTTGATGAGGAATAAGAAGCACGAACAAGAATATCCCCAATTTGTGTGTTTTTGCCCCCTTTTTAGCTCCTCTGTTCTAAGTGTATCCCTCTCAAACCAGCATATTGTTGAACAGATGCCCACATATTGTTGCAAGGGAACACCCCAGTAGCAGCTTACAGATGATTCAACCACAGACAGACACAGAGAGTTGGGTCAAAGCATGAAAAAAAGCAGGAATAAAATCATGCTAGTGGGTAGACTCACGCCTGGGGCTCTCTGATTCCCATCCAAAACACGTATCTTTATATCACCAGTGAACCGAATGTTAACAGCTACTTTGTGTTTTTGTTATCCAGTCATGATAACAGCTATGTCGGGATGTTACGTCTGGCTGTCTCGGCGTCGGCAGAGTCAAAAATGGGGAGGAATAATAACGCTGGGATGCTAATGGGAGCACAGGCGGGCTAGTGGCCATGAGGGAGTTAGCAAAGGCTTCACAAATAAGCAGGTGGGCTGAGTGGTCTTAAGGCACTTGATTTGGGCTCTGGTAATTTCATCGGTGAAGTGTCTTTAAACACCAAACTCCCATCTGATCTTTCATTCTACATCTTTCTTGAACACCGTCAAAATAACATCCATTTGATGTCCGTTTCAGGGTCTGCTTTACAGTCAGATGGTGTATTTTTGTCGTTCCCCACGGACAACTGGCCAAATGCAGACAATGTGATATTACCAATGCTACAATTGAATTTGAGAGCAGAGGGTTTTTCAGGTGTCTCGGCTTAGAATATCAAAGTCCCCCCTAATACGGTCCTTGTCAAAGCTAACTGCGGTTGGCTTGACGAGCCTGTCGACAGATATTTGCTTCTGTCCGACACGTGTTGCCGTCAGCTCTGCTTTCTGCACGAGTGAGGAGGTCAATGGGTGCAACATATTTCATGCTAGTATCACAACATTAATCAAAAAAATCTCTCTATATACACATATATGTCCTAATATGGTAAAAATATGCAAAATTACGCTTAAAATTCAGCTGGATGCTTAACAGAATCCACTATTATGCATTATGATTGAAAACTCTTACATACAGAGAAAGGCATTCTGGGAGATGTAGGAAAGCATTGAAACATTTAAATCAAGATTGTGCAATGACAGATGATTTCAGGTGCAGTCAGTGCACGATAATACTGAATTATTGCCTGGCCCTTATTCACGCAACCCCCCCCCCCCCCATGCAGGCCTCAAAGCCGACCAGTTTGACTCACAAAAACTGGCAGTTGTGTTAGCTGGTCAGTTTGATCTACTTTGGTGTACTTTGCAACAACAATAATACAAATACTTATTGAATGGAATCGCACAACCTTCCATATTGCTCCAACACGTGAAACCCAAAAGCTAAAATGCTCATGCACACTAGTACTCACAGAGGTGACAGCGTTCTGGTAAATGTAGTCATTTCCTAACTGGGACTATAAGCAGACAGCAGTCAGAGTGTCACAGTCTGATGATGTTGTGTGTACGATTGCAGCTGTCCTTTAATTGTAAAACCCTTGACTTGCATTGTAGACAGTAGATTGAGTCATTCAGAAAGAGACGGCGAGAGGAGACTGCTCCATAACCTGGCAGCCACCCACGCCATCGACTGACAGATGATGGAGTCTCCTAGTTTTGGTCAAGGTGCTCTGGCACGCAAGGCCGCCTCTTGCTGACTTGACTTCTGTTTCTCTAGTGAGCCTCTTTAGTGCCTGAGCTGTTAAGGTGAGCTTGGGACAAACTCCAGAGATTAAATTATGTGGAAAAGCAGATTAAATAGTTATTATCCCATCTGCAGCCAGACAAGTACACACACAAGCAGGCAGGCATACATGTTTGCAAACCACGTTTGCGCAGACAAGCAAAGGTGGGATACGGGCACGCACACACACACGTGATTTACACAAGAGGATAAATCATTTTCAACAAATCGCATATTTCGTTTGGGGCTGCGCAGTTTTGTGTGACCATTCATCATATATTCTTTCAATATGGGCCATTATGAAAATGTGCTTTTCTCTGCCTGCTTTCTAGGACAATCCTTCACCTCTAACAGCCCAACAAAATGCAGACCACATATGATTAACAAAACCGACCACCGCTCCGCCAAAATAAAAGCTTCCACCCATTCTGAAGGGAGTCACGGAATTAGTTCTACTTAGCAGAGGGACTGTGGGAGCGATCTAAATGTGGTTGTTTTGGGAAGCCTGCCTGCCGTCGATTCATGTCTTTCTGATAGACATGTAAGTTTAGAGAGCCACCCACACATCCCTGAGCCTCTCTCAGTTGTTACAACCGAGGGAGATAGAAAAAGAGCAAAACAAAAAAAAAAATTAGAGAGACAGAGGAGAGGGTAAAAATGTGTGCTGTCTGTCGCAGAGTGGAGCTTTTCCTGCCCTGCCTCCGTGTTGGAAGCTCGGTGCTGAGTGTGTGTGTCCACGTCTCTTTGAGGAAGGGCTGAAGTTAACCCACTCACACTCAGCAGCCGGCATCAATGGGGCTTTCTATGGACTGTGAATCAAGCCACACATCCAAGAGCATCCATGGCCCATGCATGGAGAGCTGCTGTATAATAACACTGTATGGCCCCACACATACACACTGGCTTTACACAGATTAAAGCCACTGAATGCCTTTTTCCAGGGCTCTCTCCCCCCCCTCTCTGTATGTGTGTGTGTGTGTCTGTGTGTGTAAACATGGGAGGTATGCATACAGTAGCTATATTTGGGGCTGGGGGGATTTGCTAAGCTGTGTTTTCCAGCCAGAGCTCAGTATTAGTGCATAAAGACAAAGAGCAGAGTCACATGCATATGCACATATCGCACATGCAAAAGGCAAACACACACACACGGGACGTGCATTTGCACACTCAGGTGCATACAGATCATGTGGATAGAGGGTTTCCTAGAAAAATCTTGAAAAGTCTGATAAACACCTTTTTAAATCAGTACAGATGTTTGTATTATAAATTAATACTCCACATCATCCTGAATCAGACTAGCAAACCAGGATCTCCACAAGAAAGTAAATGAATATGTCTGACAAACTAATTTATCTCTGCAGTGCTTGTACAGTCCTTTGCCTGTCACAAACTTGAGGCCACAACTCACCACCTCTTCATTTACGACTGCATCCCTGAATACACACATGCATCAAGCGATGAAGGCGCGCATATTTAGCCGAAGTGAGTGAGTGCGTAGCCAGACCCTGAGGCGGGCCCAGGGAGACGGACCCAGGACAATTAAAACTCAACAGGAAGAAACACCGACAGCTAGAGACCGGCCGCTGAGCACTCATGCATCAAAATACACAAACACACAGTGCACGTACACACAGGTAGACAGAAGAAAAACAGAACATAAACACACACATCACAACAGGATGAGCACAGCGTGAGGAGCTTTCATCCACTCCTAACAAAGGTCACATTTTCAGTGTGACATCTCTGACAAGCGACAGCATGTTCACCCCAATTATCCTGTTTCAAGTTTCCTTCCCCCCCCCTCCTTGCAAATGAACCCCACCTCTTATTCAAACATTCCACCAAACACACACGTCAGCCTCACCTCCCCTAAACAGAGACGTCCCCTGGGCTCTGTCACCTGTCTAGAGGGATGTGGGGCTAAGTGATGGAAGAGGGTGAGCCAAGGTCTCATCTCCTCCCCGGTGACTGAATGCAGGAGTGGACTGCTGACCTTTGACCCTCGCAGGAAGGGAGATTGAGCACTGCTCTGGACCCCATTAGCATTCTGCTCACACAGGCCCCATAACACAGCAGACTAACGGCATGAACGCTGTGGATGGAGAAGACTGAGGTGTGGCGACAAAGGTTCTTGCAGTATAAGAGAGATCTAGTCGACCTGAATATTTGGAGCTTGGCTTCCTCATGGCAGCACAGCAGGGGAGTTCTTGCTGTCAAAATACATCATCTCACAAAAAAAAGAGAGAGAGAGAGAAAAAAAAAATCACACAGCGGTCTTTGTAGCCATGAGTAATCCTGCCACGATTAGATTCTTAAAAGGCTAAGGGTCAGGTAAAACATGGCAACTTAATGCCACCGCGCACCATCCCCCCCCCCCCCCTTTGATGCTTTGTTTCCCTGACAGTGCAAGCCCTCCTTCTCCATATACACACACAAATACATCAAAAAGACAAATAAGCCTGTCGGTTGTGTCTCTGCGCGTCTCAAATCGGCATATGTATGCGGGAATTGTCAACACTGCACAGCGAGATCAAACTGGCAATCTGTCACTACGCTGGGGATACAGTTGGGGATTCAAGTGACTGATGACACGTAGAGAAATTAACCCCCCCGATGTGGCGTGGGCATTGATGTAGTGTTTAAAAAAAAAGGGGGGGAGGGGGGCAATACTCTGACCTCCAAAACAAGGCAAGCAACCACCTGGATGAACAAAAACCAACGTGAAAGCCTTCAAACACTCATCAGTTTGTGACCATTTTCTCCCAAAATCCTCCTCACACAGCCATGTCAGCCCCCCAAAAATGGTGATGTAGATGGAAGAAAAGTGACTTAAGATGGGTTTATCCTCCTCTACATGCCTGGGTGTATCTATCTGATGCAGTATTTACCGTGGTAGGGTCAGTACCGCACTGATTTGTGAGTGACGCTGGATTTCAGCACCACGGACAGCGCGCTGCCTCCCTCTCCCTCTCCAGCGCGAGGAGAGGAAGAGGAGGAGGAGGGATGGAGAAGGAGACGACGGGTGGTTGTGGTGTTGGTGTTGTTGGTGGTGGGGGTTTCCCTGGCAGATTTCAGGAGAGGGTCTACACAGTCATTCCTCTATCGCTGCACATCGCCTACCACCTCCTCCGTGCTGGATTTCCATACGGAGGAATACCGTGTGTGTGAGATCACGGCTTTCATGAAATATTGATCGAGCGAGCCTCACACAGGATGGACAGAGAGAGAGAGAGAGAGAGAGAGAGAAAGAAGGAGAGATGGGGGGGGGGTGTTCCTCTGGACAGCCTTTATCATGCATCCACCCCTCCACCATCACCACCCTCCCTCGCTCTCCACATCCTTCAGAAAATTTAATTCACTTTCCGATCATGACAGCAACCGCTGGATTCGCCTGGCGTGATGTTTGACGATCAGAAACATGACAAAGCAGAAGGCTACACACACACACACACACACACACACACACACACACACACACACACA
>JBBMOE010000432.1:0-12573 GCA_037975065.1 Chaetodon trifasciatus
TCTCTGTCACAGTTCACCAGGTTTCACAGCTCCCTCTCTGCTGTCAGTTCTGCTATCTGTTTGTCTGCTGGAGAAAGCACCATTGTGGATAAAGCTGTGTGTTGCAGCAGGTTGAGTCTGAAAACTTTTGTAACTTTCTGAAACACAAAATTCCTCTTTCCTGTCTGCTTTCTGCAGTGAGTGACCAGCTGTGAGTTGGTGTGAATGTGGCCACAAGTTTGTCCTCAGTAAATTTTGTGCTTTGCAAATTCTGTTCTCATTCACATATAGAACAGCCTTTGTCTGTTTTCTACTGAGAAAATCATTTTACCTCAGCTGTCCCAGCACTGAGTGATGAAGAAAAGTGTTCTTTCAAATCATTGTCATCATCATCATTTGTGAGGATTTGACGATAAAGAAGTATCTTTGGAGTCAATCAACAGTTTGTGTGTTTGAGGCAGAGGCTGAGATCTGAAGAGATTTAGAATTAGAATTCTGATGTTCTGCTGCATCATCCATTGTTACCATCATGGAATGGATCAGTTCATTCTATGTTCCCTTTCAGCTCATTCCAACATGTTTGGACACAAGATTCAAGATGGGATTCAAGGTTTTATTGGGCACATCTTGAAAAAGGCTAACAGTTGGAGAGCAGCACATACTGTGTCTGTTTGCATGATGGAAACTGTGAGGAGGAAGTCAGCAGTGATGCAGTAAGATCACAGCCACACACCCACTCGTCTTATTAACATGGTGACAGCTTTGCCTGCTAATCTGTGTGAGGAGATTAATGAGGATTTGATGCAGAAGAACGTGATTATTATCATTATTCAGTCCTCTCAGATTGCTGTTAGGGATAATAAAATAATGATTTTAATGTTGAATTCTGCTCATTTCGTTCATGCTAAGTGTTGATTCAGGTTAGCTGCTCTGTCCACATTCTTTAAACCTCAAAGGAATGAACTGAATATGAATGTGCTCTCTGACTGATGGAGCTTCTGAAACCACTGAAGTTGCTGGAAATTCTTGTCAGTGAATAAAAACAGTCACTGTTCACTTGATTTTGCATTCAAAATGCTGTGGAATCAGGCTTCTGATTGGCCAGCATGGCTTTAGGGTTAGAGTAATATATGTTGGTTTGGCGTCCTCTTCACAGCCCTTCAGTTGTGTTTTTGTGATTAAAACAGTGCTTGTGTAGGTGGAATTTTTCTTGACGACGAAGGAGGAAAACCCTGTTTTCAAAGGAGGATGTGTGTGTGTGTGTGTGTGTGTGTGTGTGCGTGCGTGCGTGCGTGCGTGCGTGCGTGTGTGTGGACGACAGGCCTGATTCTGTCCAACAGCACAAACATGAGAGAGGAGGAGAGAGCAGCAGATGCACAAACTCTACGATGTTGAACAAATACTGATAATCTGGCACGAGAGCTGAATCACTGTCAGCAATAAATGTGTGAGACATGAGAGACAATAAATGTCTCAGCTGAAGTCATGACATGAAGCTTGTCTTCATGCCTCCAGCTGAAATATGTTCTGACTGCTGACAGCTGGTTTCCAGCAATGTGCCTCCACCTGCACAGCATTTGTGATTTTTAAGATGGAGGGTGGATTTTGGCAGATCATTAGGCTGATTGATGTGGCTGTACAGTTTGCCAGTCAAAGAAATCATTCAGAAATCTCTCTCTCACTTTCTCTCTCTGTATCTCTCATATTCAGTTGTCATTCCGTTGCATAATTACAACAAGCAGAAAGGTGGAAGTAGAAAACCTCGACTGGCCTCCCTCATACCTCATCATAAATATTTATGAAGACATTTGAATAATGTGATTTTGTCAACAAAATATCATTTGAAAGAAGGAAGAGTAGAGAGTGGGAAGGTGAGGAATGTCAACAAGCAGAGGAGGAAGAATCTGCCACAGTTATAGTTTGGTCTTCTGGGGCTGATGAAGGAGATGCAGTTTGGATGTGAAGATGATTTTAGTCTTCATGGTGACGCACTTTGAAAGCTCTCTCCATCTGATCTGCCCCTGACAGTCGATGTGTCCTTACAGCAGCTCTGCACTTATTTTCTATTCACAGATCCTGCATAGAGTTGTAACGTTTTAGTCGCAGTTTTAAACATTAACCCTCCATAACAAGCTCCAGCTGTTTTTCCTCAGCGTCAGAAAAAAGGAAACCTCTGTTGTGTGAGCTGGTGGTCAGTGGAGATTAGAGCAGAACAAACAGAGGGTCTGAATGGTGATCCTCCACTGTCTGTTCTGTTTGCTGGAATAGAAAAAAGTCAATAAATAAATAGAAGCATCACATTTTCTATGAGCTGATGTCCACGGCACGCAGAGTCACCAAATCTATTTCCACAGAGATTATTCAGAGCCAAGGGGACTGTCCTTTAAAAACATGGATTATATCTTCCTCCTGTTAGGACGGGATATTCCTTTGTTTGTATGTGTTGATATCAGTTAGAGCTGAACATGTGGTGAGGATGACAGGACCTGAAATTCACTTCTCACCACAGCAGCAACACACTCTTTCTGAAACATTCAGGACAGCAGGAAATGTGCTGGAGATGAATCTGCTGTATGTGTGGATACAGAACAGGTCAGACACGCTCAGTGCAAAGAAGAGAGGCCTCTGGACTTCATTACAAATCCAACATGCAGTCACACACAATGAAAAACCTGCAGGTTGATGTCGGAATATTATTTCCATCTTTCTTCTACTTGTCATGTCAGTTTTTCACAGGAGGTTTAGAGAATAATGTTTGCGGATCTCTGAGTGACTGAGTGTCCTTGTTTGTCCAGTTCACCATCAGATATACAGGAAGTTTACTCGACTGTACTGAGTCTGATGTCTGGCAGCATGTTCAACATTTACTTCTCTTTTTTACACACATCTGCTTCACATCTGGAACTCAGGAAACTGTCATTGAGATGAAATATTCCAAAGTTTTAATGGTAACAAATGATCATTGGTCCAAATCTTCCAGTCTGTTCCTTGATGTGGAATTAAATGCATATTTAACATGTTTTTAGGGATTTCTTTCTGCATGTTAACATAAATCTTATATTCATTGTGTTCTGATGAAATGAGGTTTTTCATCTTTCTTTCTGCTCATTTATATCCATCAAAGGTCTCAGGCTGCTCCTGTTCTGCAAGCTTGGCACATTTTGTAGACAAACGTGTCTAATTTATGTATTAAAGGGATGTTTTTTTTTTTCTTGGAAGAAGAACAGATAATAATTTCAGTGATTTAAATAATTGTAATTACTGAAGCTACTGGATAATACCCTGGTGCAGTCATCCATTCAGCACAGTGAAACTCCCTCAGAGAGAAAACGTGGTTCTGGCCATGACACAGAGCAGTTCTGCTTATTAAACAGAAACATTTTTACTTCTCACTTATTCATTTATAGCTTTTAACAACATTTAGTTTGAGTTTTGTTGTACAAGGCAGCCTCAGTGGAGCAGTGTAATTTATTTTCAGTCGTGGATTTGTACAACAGTGAAAAAGTCAATAATTGTGTGAGTGTGTCTCACTGAGCTGATATTCTGTGTGCAGACTGTATC
Organism: Chaetodon trifasciatus; assembly: GCA_037975065.1. Lineage (NCBI taxonomy): Eukaryota > Metazoa > Chordata > Actinopteri > Chaetodontiformes > Chaetodontidae > Chaetodon > Chaetodon trifasciatus. The sequence goes on from JBBMOE010000432.1 coordinate 3,541, forward strand.
AGACATATAAGTGGGTGAAATGTAGATATCCTAGAAGTCAAAATGTGTGTGTTTGTTCAAATCCATGCATGCCTGCAGATTCAGATGCAGTAATCATGACAGGAGAGACAGAGAGTTTCAGACATAAACTATAATCCCAGTGAGAGCTGCTCCTGAAGTGTGTTTGTGGAGAAGCTTTAAATCCTGTTTAAACGCTGTGTTTTCTCTGTCCTCTGTCGCTGTTTCAGCCAATGAAATCAGCCACTAAATTCTGATCAGATACTCTTTATGTGACGGCCACAGATCAGCGATGAGATAATTGCTGATGAAACCAGGGGATTGTGGGTTATCAGATAAGTCTTTTAATCAAAAGGCTTTAAAGGCTGACCACCTAATTACATGCTGGTTATGACTCTGTTATCGTCTATTAGCTTGTATTAGACTGTGTGCTGAATAACAAGCTGGTGGTGAACAGTGAGGATGAAAACAGGCTTTTGTCTCAGTTGAGCAGCAACATTCAACAGTGTCAGTAGAACAGAGAGCAGCACTTTATTTTACTGCACAACAAGTTTGTTGTCGTCCAGTAATACAGTGGTTTGTGTTTGTGATCAGAGGCTGATTGATCGAGTGGAGCTCTGCTGTAAGTGGACAGACTGTACGTTGATCTGTTGATCAGTCTGATCAGGTTTCAGGTCCAAGTGCCCCTTAAGAGCCCCTCAAATCACCCAGAGTGCCATTCAGTGTGAAAACCATCCAATCTGTGAAATATTGTGGCCCTGATGAGAATCTGTGCTCACCACTGTTTCTCATCTTTTCTGACCAGTGTTGACCAGTTTGACCAGGACTCTGCTGTTAATTCAAAGGCAGAAAGTCCAACAGTTTCAACAGGAAACTCACGTTCCTCTGAGTCTGTGCAGAAAAGGTCGTCGTTTTGTTCATGTTCCACATCTGCAGACTGAACATAAATACTAGATCCTCCTGACTCATCTTTCACATCATTATATTTGACATGTATTACTGGGCCATGTGTAAAATATTCCAGTGTTTGACTATATTAGGGTTATATATCCTGTCCATTAGGAGGAGTGTGTCCAACACCACATCTGACAGCTTCAGTGTCATTTTAATCAGTCAGCCACAGTCTGAACCTCCCTCCCTACCTCTCCTGCCCTCATTTTATCTCTTATGTTTCACTTCGCATTGCTAATGCAGATGATAAATGAATTATGAAGTGAAGTGTTACCTCTGCCTGACGCCGTATTAAAGCATCTTAATATTGTCCACTTTCATCTTTCCATGTATCCAGTAACTGTTTCTTGAGTAACTTTCTCTCAGTCTTGTGTGGGTTTGGTGAGCAGTTCTCCTCTGATCTTCATCACAGTATCTGAACACAACTCTGTTAAACATCAGGGACCAATGAACGTGTGATTCATTGTGCGGCTCATTTGGTTCGTACCAGACTGTGAAGCTGCAGCGCTCTAATTGAGAGCAAAGGCAGGATGTGAAACATCTTCACAAGAGATTCATTGAGAATCGAGTTCACTGTCTTCAGACATCGTTCACCACAGTTACAGAATTATTTATGTGCGAGGACGCCATGGTTTCCCTCCAGTCACCATTACAGCTTCTTCCTAATGTCGTCCAATGAGAATGAGGCGTATAACTGGATTAAACAGCTCTCAGCATGTACAGTTTGGATCTAAATGTTCGCTCTCTGGAATACAAAATAAGATCTTTGTGTCTCTCGTCTGTAATTTGTCTTGCTTTTTTTTCCTATTACGTTCACACAGTGTTTAACTTTGTGCAGTCAAGAATCTTTCTGACTAATAACCTTAATCACAAAACAGCTTTAGTGCAGAAGACAAACCTCTGCAGTCTCTGGAAAAGCCGAATCTTTGTTTCTTAAATTCTCACAAAGAGAATCTTTTTTCTTCATCCACTCAAAGCTGGATTATATTTGATGTTCTGCAATTATAAGTCATGAAGTGGCAGAAGCTTCTGTTAATGTTCTTTCTGTGGTCTCTGTTGGAAAGTCCAATTAGAGCTTAATCTTGTCCTCTTGAAATGATTGTCCTCATAAGAATGAGCTACTGTGATTAAAGTGCTGGGGGCTCAGCAGGACCTGGACTGGCTTTGCTCTGTTTTCCCAAATCTCATGATGTCACCTCCCTCTGGTTAAAAGTCAAATGTTTTGGGGTCATTTTGTCCATATTGTTTAAAGAAAATGTCTAAATGTAGTCATCATTTTCCATAGAATAAACATACATGAGTTCCTGTGACAGACAGCTGTGATGGCACTGTGCTCTGCAGCTTCTGCGTTCGTATCATAATGATGTGTTTGAGTTGTTTCTGCTGCTGCTCGTCCTGCTGATGATGCATCTCACCTCCCACCAACAACCAGCATCCATCTGTCACAGCCGTGTGCAGCTCATCCCATGCTGTCACTTCCTTTAAATTATAGTCTGTACTTAATGAACTTCAGCAGAACAGAATATGTTAATAACATGTTGACATCCAATATGTCAGCCATGCAGCTGGAATGTTGCCTGTTAAAAAACTGAACTTGAGCTCATTCATGTTTGACGTTAGAGATGTCGCAGTGTTTCATCCAGTCACATAGTCTTCATGGAGCAGTTGTACCTCTGGAGATATGCAGTGCTGTCACTGAATAACAAGATGTTTCTGCTCCGTTGATCTCAAGCTGTGTACTTCCACTGTCAGACATGGCTGTGTTCAGCTTCAGCTGCAGTAATTTACAAAGTCATTCTCATGTTGAGAGCTTTGCTCCGTTCATGGCCGCTGAGCTGTTGACTTCAGCCTGCATTGACTCTACAGTGTCATGTAATGCAGATGAAGAACAATATTTGTCCCCTCACCATGAAAGACAGCAAACAGTTCTGCCTTACAAACATGTCCAGCTTGTATTTTAAGAGCAGCCTTTTATGTTTTATGTTTTTTAAGACTCAAATATTTGAATTGAACCTGAAGCCTCAAGCTCAGAAGACAACTGAGAGATGAAGGGTGCAGCAGCTCTACATTTCAATGAGGACTCCTCATTTCAAAAGGTCAAATTCAGACTTGAATTTCAATTGAATCTTCCAACAGGGAGAACTCTGAAGAAGAAAACAGTTTCCTCAAGGCCACAACAACATGAACAGACTGAAACTTTCCTCTGTGGAGAAGATTGGAAGAGTCTGGTCAACACATCTGGCTGCTGTTGATCAACTTGTCATTAAATCTCCACTCCAGATTTTTCCTCTCTTTTAAAGCAGCTGTTGAATAACCAGCTGGGCTGCTCAGCTAGAATATTTTCATTCTTCAGAGTTTTGTACAACAGCAAAGTAAATACGCTCTGGTCTATAGTGTTCATGAAGCTGAATGAATGAACTGTGAGAGTGTCAGGATCACAGAGGGCAAAACTAATGTTGCTTCTCATCCAGCACTAAACGATTTTCCTCCATTTCCACGTTTTTATGAACACTAGTCAAAAGTCCCACTTTTCCACTCCTGGTAATTTATTTGACTGAGCACATTTTTCCCAGAGTTCTTTTCTTTTCAAACAAAATGGAGCATTTAAATGACAAAGCACAGCCACAGAGAGGTTCAGCCTTGCCTGCTGGTGTTGTGGACAATAAATGAATCTTATTTTGAACACAGAAAATATGATTCAGCCATATTCCCTCTGTTTATCATAGAAATGAAGCTTTCTCCACTGATCAGACTGTATTCAGTCAACATGTTAAACACTTGAGCTCTTTTCTCCAACATGAAGGAGGTGAGACTGTATTCTTTACAGGCGTCACACTAATGTGATGTTTTGTCTTTAATCCATTAAATCTTCATCTCACATAGTGCACGTCCCAACATTAATCATGTATATCTTTGAAGGGACTTCACTGCAGGTGTTTACATGATTTTCTGCTCTCATATCTGAAACGACTGTCAGACTGTTTGCAGGTTGATAATCAGCCTGAAACAAATTGAACCTCACTCCCGATCAGGTTGTTCTACCAGAACTGTCACAGCGAATCACAGATCTTAATGGAAAGTTAAAGTGAAGCTCTCTGATAGGTTTAGCTGTGCCTTTTGATTTGCATATCATCTCCAGAGTCACACATACAGAGTTTGCCTTCCCTCCTCTTCAGTAAACACTCTAACATCTCAGTGATCGTTCAGAGAGGCCACACATTTAACACCATAAATCACTTTGGGTGTGTGCAGGTGGAGGATGTGTTGGGGCTCACTGGGAGCTCCAATCTGCTCCATCACATGAACTCACACTGGGTTGTAGGAAGCTCCACATGTCCTTTCATCCTCCTCTGAGCTCACCTGCTCTACTTCCTGTCCACTCAGTGGCTGTAAATCCAGTATATTCAGTCAAAGATGGGATTACAGCTTGTGTTTGTGGATCAGAGTGTGTCAGTTTGTGGGCTGAGCTGTGTTGTTGTTCTGCTTTAACAGCAGCAGCAGTGAGTGTACTCTCTCAGTACAAGTCTGAGTGAAAGGCAAACCACTTCTCTCTTGTGCATCTTCACACACTGATATGAAGAGTATGTGTGCTTTATGGTGTGATCTGCTTGTTCTCATCAATGATGCTTATTTGCAGAGCTGATTTATTTTCAGGAGTTGTTGATTTACTCCAGATGTTCAGAATTATTAGAAACATGAAGAACTGTGTCAGTGGTTCAGTGTTCACAGCAGGTGAATTGTTTATATCACAACACGTCTTCTTTTCTGTAATTCATGCTCCATCGTGGTTTTAAACCTCCGTCAGACAATTTATGAATGTTCGCTCTGCTAGTATTGATCAGTAATTAGCCCACTGTGTGAATCAGTGTGTTCTGACATGAACTGAGGATGCTGGCTGCTGATTCAGATGCCTGTTGTTTTAATGTTGCTCCTGGTCAGTGAATGTGTCTTCAGTCAGGCAGCGCTCGACAGAAATCTGGATGTGTTGCATGATTTCATTTGTCTCATGCAGACTCCTGCACAGCCTCACAGCTGAGCCACATACTGCTGACTCTCTGAAAAGGTGAAATCATGTTTTTGTGTATTTCCCCCCTAAAACATTACATTTATTAGCACTATTTCAGACTTCTGTCTCATGTCAGATTTTACTGCTAAATCTCATCCCTCCAGCGACAGAGAAGGTTATTATTCTCAGCACTGAGATGTCTTCCGTTTATTTCTTGGGTTTCTGCAGACATGCAGCTGCAGAGCTGAGAAATGTGATTTGACTCCTGCTGCAGGGGGTCAGGCAACCAAGAGCCAATGAAAAGCTCTGGCAGCTGTTGTGGAGCTGAAAACATCTCACACAGCAGAGGAGAGAGACAGAAACAGAACCAGCACCAACCTCAGAAACAACAACAAAGGAAGATGGAGAGGATTATGGAGGTGAAGAGAAGGGGAGAGACAAAGAACTGGTGGACAGAATAAACATTATTGTGATGCTGCTTTTAAAGCAATTATCTTTTAAAAGAGTTGAGCAGTTTTGGTGGAGAAGGAGGAGGGTCAGGTCAGTTCTGTGTCACAGCTCAGCAGGTTTAACAGCTTTCTCCTTGTCACCTTTCAGCTGGAACAGTTTCTGTTTGCTGGATATAAAAAGTGCCAAAGCAGATTAGACTGTGCTGGAGTAGCTTGGTGTGACAAGGCAGGTGCAGCTGTGCATGGAAATGTTTCTTCTGGATGTTGTAAGTCTTGGTTATAACTGGTTGGTGGGCTGGTGGCAGCTGAAGCCTGAACGCTGCTTCTCTCAGTTTACATTCAACACTTGCAGTCAGTTATCAGAGACAATGTAAAAGCACCTTTTATCAGCTTTTAAATTCCAAGGATTTCTCCTGACTGAAAGATTTTCTCTGTCAGATTTTGTTACAGTTACAGCAGAAAAGAGCGAAATGCTACCAAGTGTGATCTCAGTGGAAACAGTGAATTTAAATGCTCTGCTCACACTGAAGGTCATTATTTGTTCCTGCTTGTGTGATGATGAAAAGATGGTGATTTACTCTGTTGTTGAGGTAAATAAGCTGAACGCTTAGCAGGCTTTGTTTGTCACTCGGTAATGAAGGATGGAATACATTGAATATTTAGACACAAGTTAACACAACAGGTGATTATGAGAGGGCTGCAGTCATTTTGGAGAATGACTGCTCAAAACGATTTTTTTAATCACAGCAGATTAAAACAATTGAGTGAGAAATGTTTGGGCTCAATGCAACACAGTTAGATAATCCATATCTAATCCTGAGGCTGACAGTCTCATCTGTGATGTGTCATTAACACCTCCCAGGTAATACAAAGAGTTCAGTGTGAAGGATTCACAGTCATTGAAGTTACTTTACAGAAATACATCTTTCAACAAACACTTTTGTATTCAGCTGTGATCTCTGTGGTTACATAACTCTCTCGTGCCAAGGGACAGATGTTATGCAGAATGACCTTTGACCTCTGAGAAAACCTTATTAGAGCCAGAGTGTCTGCAGCAAACAGCTGACCTCCACCAGCAGCCCAGCATCACTTTATTTCCTCTGCTGATTCATCAGTATGAATGTATTGGAGCGCTGACCAACGTTACGAAGAGGAACCTTTTAGAAATGCGTGACTGAACCGCTGGGCTCAGTGATTGGACCACTTTTATTACCATCATCACAGAAAGTCCATTTACCAACCATTATTTTAGAATGATTACAATCCTGTGTTTAATTTTCCGGTCCAGCTGTTCCACATGCAGGTGGTACCTGAACATTTCCATCATGTCTGATGTTATTCAGACCTCCCACTGAATCATCTTGGCCCTGATTGATGGCTGAATGAATAATAACTCAGTCTATGAAACAGGATGACAGAAGCACAGAGGAAATGATGGACAGCTCCCAGTGGCTTCACTTCTCCTCCAGCTGCATGTGGAGAAGGAGCTCAGAGGACAGGCTGCTGTGGCTGCAGAGCAGACTGACACAAGTGAAACCAGAAAGTGCAGAGAGACGAGGAAACACACAAATAGATCCCAAAGACACTTCAACAGACACAGTGAGGAGATCTTTGAAGGTCAGCTTGTGGTTTTAGTTTAACTTTCCCTCTTTTCTTTCTTTTGTTTACAATGCAGATCACTGACATTCGGTCTGACAATATGAGTGATTTAGTGCTACTAAACTTTGTCCACATGTAAAAAGAAACCAAATTGGTTGGACGTCAGTTTGAATCTGATCCAAATGTTACTCGATCGTTTTCCTCATGATTATTTTGCAGATGAACCTCGTGACCCTGACCCCTTAAAAACAAATAAAAAACCATGAGCTGAATCTCAGAAAGGAACGAAGCCTTCAGATCCAGCTCTCCTCAAAGAGCTTTATTTCCCATCATTATTATTATCCAACACAACAACCATATTATCATCATCAGGTTCGTCATTTATCTTCTGCTGTCGATACATTTTTAGTCGATGTTACACTGACATCTTTTGCTGCATTTCCTGAGAATAAAACATGAGATTGCAGGTCAATGATAAGTGGCTGAAAGTGATGAACTCAGAGCACAGAGCGACACTGTGTGGACAGAACCATGTTTTTATCATTAGAATAACTTTCACTCAGTTTTTCTATGCAGCCTTGTGTAATCTTATGAGGACACAGGTCACAGCAGCTAGCTCAGCAGGAACTCTCACGCTCTCTGCCTTTAAATGTGACGTCTTCACTGAGTTTGTTGTCTTCCTCCTGGCAGTGTTCTGCATGAATGTGAAGACACAGAAAGATCTGGAAGGTTTGAAATTCCTTAAATTGACTCAACAATCAAACAAAGCATTTGTTTTCTGATGTGAGTGAATGTCAGCTATTGTAACCCTTCAAGTGGTCCCTCCTGTTCCTCCCTTTGTGGGCTAATAGCTGCTATCCAGATGCTCTGTCACAGGAATGTCACCACTGGCCTCCCTCACAGTTCCCTTTTCCTCCCTTTTAAAACCTCATCGGGAATATTTATGGCACATTTAGCTAATTATTTTCCTTTGGCAAAAATGCATTTGGGATACAGAACAGCAGAGAGGAGAAAGTGAAAACAGCTGAAGGAGGATTCATCTTTGAGATGAACATTTGAGTTCCTGAGGACTCAACTTTTGGTGCTTCAGAGTGGAGGAAACAATGCTCTCTGAAATGATCAGTGTCACCATGACAACAGAGGCTGCAGTGTGTGACAGAAGGAGAGAAAGGAGAAAGGCAGCGCAAATAAGGTAGAAAAGTGACAGAATCACAGGTGAGAGTTTCTCTTCTCAGGAGAAGAAGATGAAGGAAAAAGACAAACTGTGAGGGAGAGAGATGAAATGTGAGCTGTGAGGGAGAGGGAGGGGTGTCTGGTCTTCACACTGCTGTCTCACATGTGGACAAAGTTGACAGTTCAATAAAAAGCCTGATGTGTTCACACATAAAATGGCTTCAGTTCCTGCAGTTTACCCCAGTAGACAAGTCAAATCATGTCATGTGATTGAAGTTCAACCAGTTCTTCTCTTTTCTCTTTGAATCCCTCGAAATCTCACAAGCTGATCCTGCTGAGAGAGAGAGAGAGAGAGAGAGAGAGAGAGAGAGAGAGAGATGGTGTGTGTCAGGACATTAATGGAAAATGTGTCTCTTGAGATCTGTCCTTCAGTGAAAATGATGAATGGGATCAACAGCAGTGTGTTGATGTTGTTCTGCCTCAGTGACACAGTGAGTCAACAGCTGCTTGTCTTGTTAAAAGCCTCTTATCAGGCTGACCGCCCTCCACATATTCACACGTGTGCACACAAACACACACAAAGATACACACATATAAAACTGTAATCCTCAGAGCCCCTCACCCTGTCCCTGAGGGTGAGTCCAGACTCCCTGCAGAGGAAGCTCATTTTACTCAGAGTTCATGACCTCAGATGAGGCTTTGAATGGAGATTTTGAGCTTCTGCCTCAACAATGGAGGCTTTTTTAAACTGCTCGACTGGGATGGAGGAAATATTCTGACAAAGTCCTCACAGTCAGACATTCCCAGTTCACCCACTGTACATCTTTGGCTTTACCAGTTCTGTTGACTGTTCAACAC
>JBBMOE010000433.1:0-12545 GCA_037975065.1 Chaetodon trifasciatus
TCAGTCTGCCGCCCAGAGAGCTTCATGTGGAAATGAGGATTTTCTTCAGTTCTCATCCCGTCCTGTTGGGTCTTGCCTCATTTACACACACACATTTCTTCACCACATATTTGGACTCACCACTGGCATTTACAGTATGCTGAGTCTGTTTACATATTGGAACTGCCTGCTCCCTGCCCTGCCCTAATTTCTGCCACTAATGTTCTGTAACTTTTAAAATGAGATTAATCAAAGTATCTCCACACCTTCAGGTGAGCTCAGTAAATTCCCACACCTGGCTCAGCACCAGGAGCGCTGATCTCAGTGTCTGTCTGTCTGAGACAGACTTTAACCCACGCGACTGTTTTTCTATTTTACATTCAAAGAGGCATTAAGTGATCTGTGACTTAGAAACTCATTATGTGCTGACGTAATGCATAATGTACGCCATGATTTTTTTGCAGTTCTTCATGACCACTGTGGCAGCCACATAAATTACACTAATCATTTTTTGATGCATTTTCATTCGTACAGAAGTCATGGACATGAAAGAGATGGTCATGTAAACATTAACAATTACAATTATTTTCATTGGCCATTAATCTGTTGATTATTTTTTGATTAGTCAAAGAGTGGTTTGGTCTATAAAATGTCAGAAATGGTGAAAAATGTCAATCAGTGTTTCCCAAAGCCCAAGAAGACATCCTTAAATGTCTTGCTTGTCCACAACCCAAAGATATTCAGTTTACCATCATAGAAGCCAGAAAATATTCACATTTAAGAAGCTGGAATCAGATTTTTTTCTTTTTAAAAAAATGACTCATACCAATTAATCGATTATCAAAATAGCTAATTCAGGAGTTGACGTCTAGTGGATCAATCTTTGCAGCTCTAAAAATTATATTTGGTTGATGCAAAAAACAAAATTAAATGATGGTTACCATCTTTCTTATTTTCACAGATGAACAAGAGCTTTGCTTTCGTTGAGATTAGCACTGTACTGTACTGTACAAAAAGTGAATAGAAATGAAGTTAAATTTTACTGCCATCAAATTGTTTTTTAGAAAACTCCTTCAGTACCTGACATACAGATATTCTGTTAGGGACTCTATTAACTTGTTCATGTTTGTATGTTTTTAATGTTTTTCAGTCTTTAAGGAAGTGGACCTTCACTGTAAGATCAACAACACTGAGCACCACACCAGTGAAATCTCAGTGGATGAGCTGATTGTGAGACGAGGCCAACCCTTCAACCTGAGCCTTAAATTGACCCAAGCGTTCAACCCTCAAAAACACCCGCTCCACATTGTTGCAGAGACAGGTTGATCCTTCATAAAAATGATTCGTTTTGAATAGTTTTACAAGGCAAACTAAATATTTAGTCAGCATTAAGTTATGACAGAGTGGCATTTAGAATCTATTTTATCATTTAAATCTTAATATGCCATACAAATATATACTTTGTGTGAAAACATCAAGTTGTCAATGATAGACAACTAGCTAACCTTGCTATATACATGAGTTAGCTTGGAGGAAGCTCCCAAAAGTACTATATAAAAATACGAAAAATACTCATGTATTTTTCTCTAGCTGTAATGTGTTTTTGAAAAATATCCTTTTTGATGAACTGATTGAGTTCGTTATCCTTGCGTTACATTATTAAATGAGATATCAAACACTGCTTAACTGTAGCTAAAGGCAGCTGACGTTAGCTTAACTTAGCAGAGTAGCAGTAACTACTATCAGGCCCCACTGATATAGAGTACTTTTACAACGACTCTTCTCCACAGGAAACCACCCATCTGAAGACCTGGGGACGATGTCACGTATCAGTGTCCCTTATCGTGTTAAGTGGTCACCATCAGCAAAGGCGGTGTGGAAGCTGGAACTTCACAGTAGCTCCTCCCTGCAAATGGGCCTCTTGAACCTGATCTTTACCCCACCGGCTGATGCCCCCGTGGGGCAGTACACCCTGCGTGCCAAACACAGGGATGAGGAAATGACTGTGGCACTGGTGGTGCTCTTCAACCCCTGGTGTCCCGGTAGGTCTGTCTGTCTGTGGTTGATCTATCTATCTATCTATCTATCTATCTATCTATCTATCTATCTATCTATCTATCTATCTATTGCTATGTACTTTTTCTTAGATTTTGAATATAGAACTTTTACTTAAGTAAAGTGACTGTACATCTTCACCAACTAATCAATCTTCCTATCGTCTGTCTGTCTGTCTGTCCGCATTAATTCACTGTCTCTGTAGATGACTGGGTGTATCTGGCTGATGAGGACGAAAAACAGGAGTATGTGATGAATGAACAGGGAAAAATCTTCAAAGGAAGTGGAAACTATATCTCCTCTATGAGCTGGGACTTTGGACAGGTACTGTCTCACACACACACACACACACACACACACACACACACACACACACACACACATGCGTACTTACTCACATACTTCAGTGTGATGCACAGTCACCACAGTTTTGATAATTTCATGGCCAGAGGCTCATGTCACATTTGCATGATGAAAGAAACAGTTATTACCATATTTTGTCAAATTGTGGTCGGGCCCTTTATCTGCCTCAGCTGCAGAAGGTAACAGGCCTTTATTTGAAGCAGGCTTGTATTACAGGCAAGTTTTTATTTCTAGTCACTTTGACCTGGTCCAAGGCTAATATTGTGCAGGAATGTATTGTTCCCATATGGCCCTTCAAATGTAGCTACTGTCATCATGTGGCGCTTGTCCATTACTACAAAATACAGTTTGGCAAAGACATTAATACACACACCCGCAGGGAGTGAAACCAGACACTTTTCAATAGGTAATCCAGAACAACAAGCAGTTGAAAATAGCATGATTGTACTGAATGTATAAATTATAGTGATGGAAATATACATTATGCTTAGTTGGCATGCACATAATATATAATATACAGTATATCCACCCTTGTTTTTTTCCCCCAGTCTCTATCAGATTGCTGGCTTTTATTCGTTTGTGTCAGCCATGCCCCGGCCTTTATTTCAGACCCACCTTCTATTTGACTACTGGTTTTCATTTGAGAAAATACACTATTACTTCATGCTTGTAGTAGAGATAGGGGTGTCATATTTGCCACTTTCATCCCCTTAAACACAGGAAAATTTGGTTACCCAGTATTCAGCATTCAGGCTTACACTTGGTATCCTGGATGTTCAGTTTTAAATTTCTTGTATTTTAGAATCTGAATTTGATCTGGCCAATTTGAGCGACCAAATTTTGTCACTTTGAATTTAAATAAATTTTACATTTTAGCATAATTTGCCAAGTATGAATACAGCTACTGTAATGTACAGTCAATAGCAGTTTAAATACTCTTCCCATCTGCAGATAGATGTTACTGTGTTGTTATGAATAAAACTAAATTTATTTTCAACTTTTCCTGCTTCCAGTTTGAGTACAACATGGTGGACATTTGTATGAAGATGTTGGACCTCAACCACAAACACAAGGATGACCCAGCTGATGATGTTTCTGCTCGCTGCAACCCCATCTACGTGAGCCGCGTGATCAGTGCCATGGTAGGATGTGTTCTGTGTGGTTTTTAAAGATACATCCATAAACTTTTAGAGCAACACTGCTGTGTCGCACAGACATTTATGGGATGACATTTTGACCCAAATCGAGCAATGATGTGATGCCATGTGATACCATTTTTGAGTTGCACACCACTTGGATGTTCAGTGCTAATCTGAAAATGTCAGCATGCTAACACAATAAACTAAGATGGTAGGCATTATACCTATTTTACATTTAGAATGTTAGCATTGTCATTGTAAGAATGTTAGCATGCTGACATGAGTTTAGCTCTTCTTTTGATATTGACAGTTAATGGTAGAATTGTTTTGTTAATGTTTGCAATGTGCCAATAAAGACGTGAAGAAGACAAGAGCCGATGTAGACGATATAGATCTAAAAAAGACTTGGCAAATGTTTCTGACGTGACAGAGTCTGTGGACCATCCTTTGGAGGGAAAATCTTACAGGGAGTGCAAATCTGACAGAATAAAGTTGTAATTTTGAGAAGAAAAATTATGGGAATGAGAATTTCCCTGTTTGTCTGTTTTCCTCCAGATCAACTGTCAGGATGATCGCGGTGTGTTGGAGGGACGATGGAATACTCCATATCGGGGCGGGAAGGCACCCTCTCACTGGAGTGGCAGTCATGAAATCCTTAAAGAGTGGTACGGAGCAGGCTGCCAACCAGTCAAGTATGGCCAGTGCTGGGTGTTCGCCGGTGTGATGTGCTCAGGTAACAACATCTGGAAAGATAAATATTAGTTCTGAAATAATTACTCCAATAACCTATTTGTCACTTTTCACAAACTTGTTTGATACTCGATTAATTGTTTAATTTAGCCATTTATTCAGAAAACAACCAAACATCGGTTGTTGCCAGCTTCTCAGATATGAAGATTTGCCACTTTTCTCAGTTTTGTATGATTGTAAACTGAATGTATTTGGGTTTGGGATTGTTTAGGCAATACTTGGGTAGTGTAATGGACAGTTTTCTCTATTTCTCTTGCTAACATTTTATAAACTAAACAATTTATTAAAGAATAAAAAACTATTTAACATAATAATTATCTTTAGCAGCAGCCCCGACAACAAATGTGTTGCTTCTCAACTTTAATTTGATTGATTGAAAATAAATACTGTGTATACGACTAAAATGAGTAAAATAAGTAAGAATGCTAATGCTCATGTACATTCCCTTATTATATGTTTAAGCAATACATCACGACAGGCCATGATATGCGCTCATTATACCACAGCTAAGGGGCGTTCTTCAGCCCGACGCGTAGCGGAGGAAAACCCCCTTAGCGTTTTATAAAACGGTTACCAATAATGGTAATATGAAAGAGGAATACACAATAATTTTCATGTAGTTTTTAATTAAACAGAAATACATATTATCAAATAAAATAGCCCCGCTGTGAAAAAAATAGTCCCACCTCTCCGTACGTTAGCTCTGCATGTCGTTTATTCCTCGCCTTTTTTTCGGGAGAAAGTCACTGCTCAATCAACTCTACTATTGTTAACCCTATCTGGAGGTGAAAGTTAACCTTAAACATGTGAATTCAACTAATTTAGTCTATTTGTTAACGTTGTCAAAACACCGCAGTAACTTTTTTGCTACCTACTGTAACAGTTTGTTGTCATGGATACATTGTTGCTTCTCTGACAATCAGCCCCGTAACGTAAACATGCAAGGCCCCCCTGCAGTTAACTATGAGTGAGTGGTCCGGAAGAATCCACCCAAAACCTCAATGAATGACAGTTTTTTTAATAGTTTTAGCTTTGAGTGATCACTGACTCTATTAAGCCGACTATATGTGACATTGCAGGAGGCACCTGGAGACGCAGCAGACTCCACATGTCGTCTTTTGCTCAGGTTTTTTTTCGGAGACAGGCACTCTTCAATCCATTCATCCATCGTTAGCCCTCCCTGGAGATCAAAGTTGACCGTGAACATGTTTGAATGTTGTTAACATCAAAACCGGCTACTTTTTGCTGCATACTGTAATGGTTGTTGTCATGGAGACATTGTTGCTTCCCTGAAGCGGAGTGATTTGCTGTGATAAGGCTTTTTAGAATAGTAGCTGTGGTATACGCTCATTATATCACAGTTAACAGCCAATCAGATTGCCGGATTTCACCTTTCCATTTTATAATGTATATGTATATATGTTATAATGCTATGACTAAGAATAGAGCACTACAACACTGATACATATTTTTCACATCTTATAACGGGACCTCATGTTGACATTGATCACATGACTCTTGGAGGAGGTTTGGAGTAGCTTCAGTCTGTTAATAGCAGCCACCTCCCTTGTGTCTCTGCCAACACTGTTTTCCCTCACAGGGCATGTTAGAACTGAAACAAAGTGTCTCCTGTGCTTCAACCAGGGATGCTATTGAGCCTGTTAGTTTGACTTCATGCACTCCATGACCTTAAAGCACTCTACTGAGCAGTATATTTGTATATGTATAAAAGTTCATTTGAGTAGCTGCTGAGTGTTAATGGCTGCCCGTTGGAGCTGCAGAATGATGAGAAACCAACACACTGATATGAACTTCTGCGACTGACTCCAGTCTTTCTTGGTTCCAGTGATGCGCCTGCTGGGCGTCCCCTGCCGCGTGGTCACCAACTTCATGTCAGGCCACGACACCAACAGGAATCTTATCATTGACGTTTACCACGCTGACTACGGCGTCAAAGAGAAACCATCCCATGACAGTGTTTGGTGAGAGGCTGCAATTTCTTATTTTGTCAATGCACAGATGGCGAGGTGCAGACAGTGTGAGCTTCAAGGCAGGTTTTTAGCTAAGGTACCTTCTCAGAATGTTTCCGGTTTCCTTATGCTCAGTGTGACCGACATATCACCATGTTATGGTATCTACAGCACAGTCACCCTTCACCATTACATTACATTATCATAACGGATGCACCAGCCAAACGTGGGTGAATTTGATCAATCCAGCCACAGTGGCGGGTGCACAAAGGGGGCACTGAACAAACGACTTAATCTTATCGTGATAACATCCACTCACACATCAGGGGCATAGTCAGTCTGGCCACTGTGGGTCAGTTGCTCTGTCTTTACTGCCGTTACCAGTCAATCATCTGAGCAGAGTGAGCCTGAAGGCAGCAGAGTGTGTATTAAATATTGTTTTCTGATATCAGAGTATTACCTTCTTGTGTGCGACACACTTTATAGTGATAAGTTTCTTGGGTGTGATTACCTTAAAGAGAATCACCACACCCAAACAATAACATTAATATGTATTAAGTAAATTGGAAAGCAACAGTGGAAAATGTGCTTTCAAGCCTATTATGTAATTGCAGTAATTACTGACAGGTTGGCTTGTTTTCTAGCTTGAGAATGTGTCTCATCATGCCGCTTTATTCTAATCTGATCTTATAAAACCTGACTACACATTTCCCTCAGGGACACTGGCATAGTGCTCTGGTTTATTTTTATTTTTTCATATCAGATCACAAAGTTCTGAGATTGTTCAGTTTGATGTTAAAAGACTGTTAAAGTTCTGACTTAAAATGATGGATAACCATGAGTAAATGAATATGAAATCAATACTTTTGAGGGGGAAAAATGTTGTATTAGTTAGTTATACAAAAGTGAAGCCATGATGATAATGATGAGCCATGAAAGTGAAGAAAAAATGAGCTGAACAGCACTAAAACACTCCACTGAGCTCTGGTGATAATTCTGTTCATCTCTGCAAATGACCTTTTCACATAAAAGCAGTCATGTGATCCATGAAAATATATTTGAGCTGCTTCAAGTCATTCAAAGATTCAGCAAATAGATCTTTTGAACTTACTTTGCCAACAAATGGTGCCAAGGTTAGAACTCACTGACACTTTAATTCATGAACCTAATAATGGCTATCTGATGGGGGAAAAAAAAAAAAAGCTGAACAATCCAGATCAGTATGCCAGTGTCCCTGCAGGAAATGTGTCACTAGAATGAAGAGGCACGAGACATCATGAGACACAAGCCAAAAATCAAGCCAACATGTCAGTACTTGTTGCAGCTACATAATCAGTTTGAAAACATTATCTTCTGTGGTTTTCTAGTACTTAATGTGCACATTAATATCATTTGGGTGTGGTGATTCTCTTCAAGTCATTACACCCAAGAGCTCTTGATCTGCCAATAATGAAAGTTTTTTACTGTCCATTGTGGTGAAGGATTTAAATGTCTATGTTGCTTTAAATACTATTTCTGGTACTATAACATGCCACAATACACACATAATAGTCTGTTATCAGAAAACAACGTTTGTAAAATATCGTTCCGGACTTTCACAATGCTGAGTGATATTTCAAAGTATTCCTTACACTGGAGTTCATGAGCCAAAGAGCAACACATAGTGGTCCATCGAGACAAATCAGCACTGAGACGTTCATGTTCTGACAAAACAAAGAGCATCAGGGTTCTAGTTTGAAGGATGTGGAGAATCACTTGATTTTATCACACCTGACACCTACAGATTTACTTTTACTTTGACCGCAGTTTTAGTTCGATAGGCCTATTAACGGAGAACAATGGCTCAGCTTTCGTCGGTTTCTCTGATTGTTGGCCTTATGCAAGTAGTTGCTTGAACTGACACAACTCCATAAACATAACTGTCCTATCAATTACACCAACAACACCGGGAACAAGTTACTACAGAGAGCCTGCAGTGTAAATGTTCAATCATACAGAGTTCACATGAGACTTTTCTAATGCCAAATGGGCGGAGGCTTGCATTCTTGCCACTCTCATGGTGAAGACAATTCATTGTTTGCCACACAGGAGCAAACAGGTGAGATGGCCTTGAGGAGAGGAACAGAAATGCTCTGTTTCTCTCTGGTCTTCACTTCCTTGGATGCTGTCTACATGGGATAGTAGCACAAACTCTCACACAAGTAATAATATGAGGTCACTACAAGGTGATCACACAAACTGGGCATAAAGTATAAGAATTTCTCTAACAGAAACTCTTGAGCCTCGAACAGTTCTTCACATCGGGAGCTCTAGCAAGAGCCAAAACACTTTGCGAATAACTTTTATTTACTTTAATGTTTACCTGGTTCTACAGTAGTTTGAGGTGTAAGGGGAAACACTTGCCATCATAGAAATTCATCATAAAGAGCAGCTCTTTACTCGAGGAATCTTTATGAATACGGCTCGAGATATTTTCCTCGGGAGCTGGATGAGACCAAAAACAGAGCTAAAAGAGAATGAATATGGAACTGACATTCCACAGATGGCCAGAAACGTCACTCCAAATGAATGATAATGTTGCTCTGGAACTGCTGGATGTGTATATAAGCAGCTGCAGTAACAAGTTCTCCATATAAACTTAAAAGTCAGTTTTGTGTTTACTTGTTGTTTCTTGATAAAATATCAGTTATGGCAGGTTTAAGTTCTTTATAGTCTCCCTCCAGTCCAGAATGTGATCTCATTTCCCATTGTTACTTCATTGGATGTTTGACCTTCACTGTGCACAATGATGCATGTGCAGAGTTTGACACTAGTTTCATATTCATCTGCTGACTCTGTGCTCACCTTAAATCTGAGTTTAACATGTGCATGTACGAGCACGACTTTGTGACATCACAAATCGAAAGCCAATCATGGACCAGTGTGGAACTCATTTTATATGTTTTACAGCTCAGTATATTCTAGAGGCGCTGTAGTGTCTATGTTGTTTTCAACCTAAAAATATTCCAGAGCCAGAAGAAGTGACGGACGGTGTGTTGAGCCGTTTTGAGGTGATACAGAAGTAGATCAGTTCTGTGTGTCAGTGTGCTGTCGCAGAGTCTGAACGTCGTGTTGTGTTTCAGGAACTTCCACGTGTGGGTGGAGTGCTGGATGAGGCGGCCAGACCTGGCAAAAGATGGCAAGTATGATGGCTGGCAAGTTCTGGATCCAACACCACAGGAGAAGAGCAATGGTACAGACTCTTGTTTATCTCTTTAACTTTAACTGGGACGCTTGTTCCTCCCCGCTCTGTTGGCCTTGTTGCTTGTCCTAATTGTACATGCCGACCTCTTTCTACTCTCAGATTTTATTGAGAGTGTCACGCAATAATTCTAAAAAAGAAGAAACTATATGAAATAATTATTTTTTTTTCACTAAACCTTCAAACACGGTTTGCTTCCACAGAAGTTTTAGCTGCCGTGTGCGTTGAAATATTCTGGAATATGAACAACTTCGGCTCACATTGAAGCTTAAATACTGATGCTTTTGCTATTCATAGAGCCACATCAGGAGTCGTGCAAAAAATGATTATTAAAATATTATTTTGGTGGATACAATTCAACAGCGCAACTCACTGACTTTGGGAAGATTGTGGATGTATTGAACTTATAAAAAAAAACATAGTTTGACTATAGATTTTCTTGACATTTAGATATAATTCAACTGAAAAACAAGTTTAAGAAATCTATGTCTTATGACAATAATAACAAATAGAATAAATCATTAATATGAATACTTATTAAATATATTATGGATATTATAATGCTGTCCTTATTTGGTATAGGAAATGTGAGAAAGGACTGCTGAAATGCGACTCTTGTCCTTTTTGGCCTCTCCAGTCACCGTTAGCCTACCTTAACCTGATGGTGCAACAAGATCAGGAATCATTAAAAACATGAGGTTTAATCCTCTCAGGGCATGAATCCTCTCATGAATACACCCCAACAAATCTCTTGTATACCTGGTTAGTCGTTCTTTTCATCATCATTCTGATTGCAGCCGCTGAATAACATCAGATTTTTGAATGTTTCTTTAAATTGTATGTCGTGTATATACATGATGTGGCTTTAAGTCACATTACGTAATAAACCAAGATGAAAACTAGTCTGTGGAGGTTTCCCACTCCAGTTCATGGTTATAATGGTCTCTCCTCCTGCAGGGATTTACTGCTGTGGTCCAGCCCCGGTCAAAGCTATCCTGGATGGACAAACAGACCTCAAATATGACGTCCCATTTGTCTTCGCTGAGGTCAACGCCGACTGCATTGACTGGCTGGTCAGTGAGCAGAGCTCCAGCTTAACCTCATCCACATAACATCCAATGAAAGACGAAGCAAATCTGAGCTTCAGAAAGGGTTTATTCCTGATTTTATTTAACAAAATGTTTCTTTTTGTTGTTGCTTCTCATCTGTCAGTGCAAAGCTGATGGCTCGAAAGTGAAAATCTGGTCTGACACTAAGAAAGTCGGTCAGAATACCTCCACCAAGTCCGTCGGCTCCAATAAGAGGCTGAACATCACCGACACCTACAAACACAGAGAAGGTGAGTCCACCTGAGGAACAGGTCGCACAGACTTCAGCTGTTCAGGCTCTACAGCAGTGGCTCTGGAAACTGACTGATTCATGACCATTTACAGGGTCAGACAAGGAGAGGTCGGTCTTCAAATACGCCTGCACCAGAGACTACTCCAATGATGATGAGGAAGAAGAGGCTGAAGATGACGTCGATGATGAAGAGATGGAGGAGATGGTGGAGAATGGAGAGACGGAGGTGACGGTCGAGAATGAAGAGATGGAGGAGACGGAGGAGAATGAAGAGATGGAGGAGACGGAGGAGAATGAAGAGATGGAGGAGACGGTGGAGAGTGGAGAGACGAACGAGGGAGTCCATGAGACTACAGAGAGTACAGATGAAGAAAACATCCCTCCACCTCCTGAAGTGTCCATACGATTTGAAGAGGTACATCACAGAAACTACACTCCCAAAGTTCCCTGTAGAGTTACTGAACAGGATTTTTGTCTTTTATAAAAGTCGTTTTGAAATAAGACTCAGATCGTCTGAGGGTTTAAGATCATGAGCACGAATCTCACCGTCTCCAGTTCGAGTCCCGCTGGGAACCTTTCTTGCTACTATATTTACAGCCACGTCTTTATTGTCAATTTTCTTGTAAAGGCAGAAATTTAACCTTTGAAAATATCAAATTTGGTTCTTATGTTCCCGCCATGTTGTGCATTGGTCACACCCCATCCTTCACAGGAAACAGATTGCAGCACATTAAGAAGAATAAACAAAACAAAAACGATAGGATGCAGATAATGAAGCCGACATACATCAGGTCAAGTTCCTGAATGGTCCAGCAACGTTTGCCCTGAAGTTCTTTCAAAAAGAGAAAGAAGAAACTTGTAAGAACAGCCAAAAAGATCATGGAAGAAAAAACTCCATAAAACTGAAGATATTAGATCTGCACATTTATGTGAACTCCGCTTTTGAACAACAAGGCAGTTAAAAGTGCTTCACATAAGACATAAAGGTGAAACAGAAGATTACAATAAGATAAAGACAGTAAAAATTACAGAGCATCCACAGAAACAGTGTCCCATGTTTAGTTTTGAGTAGAAGTATAGAATATCTTTTCAAAAACTAATTTGAAACCAGCCTCTTTGATTTTAAATATTGAAAATCTTTGTTTCATTCAAAAAGAACATCAGTCATGACCAGGTTCAATAACCCATATAGGTTCAACCGAGGCACAGTTCTATGACTTATAATTATGTGAGCGATTGTGCTTGTTTGTGGATTTTAAGCACGCCCGAATAAGGAATGTGTTTCTGGACCATCATACAGGATATTGGCTTCGATGTTTGTGGTGCAGTAGCTGTAGGCATAAACAATTCTATTATCTCATGGCACAGAACAGGCTCGAGTTTGTTCCCACAGGTTGCTCTTTGCTCTGCATTATGAGAAAGAAACATGCTCCATTTCCAAAAAGCATCTCAAGGTTAAGATGATTACAAAGTCCATTTTTCAGATGTTCTTAAACAAGTAAATATTGTTTATAGTACTGAATTTCACAGGATTTCTCATCGTTTGATGCCACAGGTGACCAAACCGGTGAACGGCAAGGATGTGAGCCTGAAGCTGGTGCTGCACAGCATGAGCAGTGTTGCCAGGCCGCTGTCCGTCAACATCAGCGTCCAAGCCATGAAGTACAACGGCTCACCAACTGCAAACATCCAGTCTAATGTGAAGGA
>JBBMOE010000434.1:0-12532 GCA_037975065.1 Chaetodon trifasciatus
ATGTCACCTCCTGTTTAGATGAATTTAGATGTAACAAAAAAGTGCTTATAGTTGATCTTAACGGCTTTGATTTGAATGTATAATCCAACATTTAGAGTCGAAATTCTGATTTTCTAATTAATGGAACAATGAAGCACTTACCTTCAACGTCCAGTTTCATTCCATTTCCAAATATTATCTGTCCACATGTGGCCACAGCACAGTAATAAGTCCCAGCATCAGAGGAGCTGATGTTCTCCTTGAAGAAGTTGTAGACACATTTCTGTGGAGAGCGAGCCTCAGGACTCGTCTCACACTCATCACCACTGTTTCCATGAGCGTAAATGACACTGGGATGAGATTCTTGTGATCCGGCTCTGAACCAGAACACACCGAGTCCTCCTGGACATGTTTTCTTCTCAGAGTCATAGAAGACTGAACACTGCAGAGACACTGAGTCTCCTGGACGGACTGGATCAGATAGAGGGACGTCAACGACGGCAGTGATATCAGGTTCTGGTCCTGGGAAATACAAACATGAAAATAAGCATGTCTTGTCTTGATAATAACAAATGAAAGGTTTAAAATCTTATTATATATCCATAAGTGTAATGGAAATGTAGCTAAACTGTGTAAACTGCTGTTATAAAGGGTGTTTGATGTGAGCATGGTGATTACATTTATTCAAAGAATGTGAAAAATCTGCTTGCTGTATTTCATTTACCGTTAATTCTTAGAAATGTTCCTTTCAGAAGAGTCATGCCAAGCTGTTTTACTTTTAAACAGTAGTAAACTCCAATATCGCTTAGATTTGTTTTACTAATATGCACAGTAAATTTTCCAGGCTCTTGTTTGGCAGTGATGTGAGGAGCCTTGTTCACAGCAGGATAATTGAAGGTAAATGTTCCTCCCAAGAATTCAGGCAAGTTTCCAGAAACAAGCCTCATCCAAAACAAGGTTACTTGTTGCTCAGATTCCCAGCGTTCACATGTCAGAGTCACACTTTGTCCAAAATCAACAGTCTTTGTCTCAAAGATCTGATCGTTTGTGCTCCCTGAAAAAAATTAACACACATCAGAGAATCAAACTGTAACACCATGACAATACTTAAATACGTATCTGTAGTACATCTGAAACTTTCACTTACGCCCCACTCCGAGCATCAGCAGCGAATAAAACACGATCAGCATTTTCTGGTTGATCCGCTCGAGTCCACAGTCAAATTAGATATTATTAGAAGATGATTCACCTTAATGTAACTATATTGAGAGGGAGGGAACTATTTCAGAGCGATCTGATTGGCCTCTCGTTACATTGGTGTTTCACTGTGCACCGCAGTGGAAATAAACTGAACCATCTTTTCAACGTGAACACATGAAAGAACAGCAAGCTTTTGTTTCATGTTTCATGGTGGGTTTCTATAACTGACACTGAAGTGAACACCAAAGAGGACATTTGATCTTAATCTGACTTTTCAGATGATACTCACTCATTTGATGAAGCTCTTCAGGAAACACGTTTAACATCATGTCGTTTTAACTTTGTGAGGGTCATGAAGAGAATCTTAAGGAAGAGGAAGACTGGACGACATGACACAATGCAGGACATTTCTGTGTTGTGTATCATCAGCATTTTGTTGTCGTTCGCTGTTGTTTTACCATATTTATTGGGGCTGTAGCCTGACCTCCAGAAACCCAAAAAAGACAGCAGGTGCAGGCTTTCAATAATTTGTGGTAATCCAGTGTCTCTGGCTGTCATAGGCTTGTAATAAGCCCATCTAATCTTCTCAATTGATCTCCCATATGATGGATGACTGATGTCTTGCACAAGGTGAGGCTGTGTGGCTAAAGCTACAGTAAGTTAGTCATACAAGACTGGGAGAGAAAGTGCAGCCAAGCTTTCCAGTTCCAGCTCTGTGTGACTTGGTTGTCCACTTGTGATCAGATCACCCAGGATGCAATAATCACATTCAGCACCCACGGAAAATTAACTATGGTGGACCTTTTTTCAGAACTCTGTGGGCGTTTACAAACTGCACTTGATTGACATGTCCTCACTGTTATGTTGCTTTTGTTGCACCTGTTAGCGAAATACAACATACACCTGTATTATGCTTAATTGGACGTTGAGTTTGGTGACATCACGTAATTCCCAGCATACACCCAACTTCCACCTCACTGTGCCCCACAATGCAAAGCAAGCGTCGGAGTGGTACCAACAACCAGCCGGGCCAACAACAGGAAGTCTGTCACAATCTTCATATGCTATTTCATCATTTGATCCACTTATGACACCTTTTAAGTCAAGAAATCAACTGAGTCGAATTAGAAAATGAGCAGTTTTACAAAAATCGATGACAAATCTAGAAAGTGCTGCAACATGTTCAGAGCTGAGAAGCTCCATAGGTGCTTGCGGCGGTATCTAGCTCTGCAGCCAGTCACACTCACAGACCCCGCTGACCTCACAGTTGCACAGACCACTGCAGCCAACACAGCAGACCTCAAAGCCAGGCCCTCACACAAGCTGCAGGAAGTACACTGCTCACCTGAATTTAGTAATACTTTGATTCACATTGGCGATCCCCTCATACCCCATTCCTTGTTCTACTCGCTGCTGCATGCTGTGGCCAACAGTGCACACGGCCCATCAATCTGGACAGTGAATTGTGGACAGTGACATGGCTGGATAGCGCTCGAGTCTTGTTGTTAAACATACTGTCAAATTACATTTACAGTTTATCAACTGTACACCAGGGGCTCTATTTTCGATTCCGCCGTCGACACGATGCAAAGTCAGGTCCGCTGCACCGATGGGGCGTGACGGCGCAGCTACTCCCCCTTCTCATCCCAGTCCCACACAGCGGCGAAACTCAGAAAGAGGGAGGAGAGAAGGCGTGGAGTGGGTTTGACACAGTCGAGTCCAATCTTCACCAATCACACCAACTCCTCGCCTCACCTTTAAAAACGCCGCTGGTGAGGCGCATGGCACGTTTCGAGGATGACTGAGCCCGCGCAGGAAACTGTCCGATGCCCAAACGTCTCCCAGGAGGAGGTCCTTAGATGGTAAATCCTCGACCTCCTCCTCTTCATCATCATCATCCTCCTCCTCAAAGAAATGATGTACTCCATCTTTTAGATAATGTTAAGCCTTAACGTCTCTCATTGCTCTAAGATAGATGCAGTATATATGCTCTGTTGGATGCCACGGCTGTTTCTGGTTGGCACAGCGACGTTAATTGATTAGTTTGCATCCCTGTTTCACCCGTGTACATTCGGTCAGGTTGAGTGACCATTACGCGTGCCGAACGCGCTTGCGATGCGGTCAGATGAGATACTGATCAAAATCTATAAATTTAGGTCTGCTGTATGTTCTGACTCAGATAGCTGCATTGAATCGTAGCTGTTGCTAATTATTGATCGCAGTGACATGCCAGACACTGTGGAAACCTGCCTGTGAGGTATTGGTGACGTGGGCGCAGTGGTGCGCCGCTGGCGCACAGAATTGACCAGGTCTGGAGTGGCGAGCTTTCAGCGCACTTTTACGCCGCTGGCGTGGACCAAAATGGACCGAAAATCCAAATCCGCCGGCTGATTATGCCGACACCTCCCCCTACTGCGCTGCAACGCCCATCCTGGCCTACCTCTGTTCGCCTCGGTTTACCAAAATACCAAGTGTGCTGCGTGCCCGCCTGCACTGCACAAAAATACCACTACACGGGGTGCGCAGCGGCGGGGACGAAAATAGAGCCCCAGGTTATTAACTTTGAAATCTTGCTAGTGTTAGCTTTCTGGCTCACAGCTGAGCCAGAGAGTTCTTTGAGCCGAGTGAACTACAAATATCTCTTGTTGCCAAGTTGCATCAAAGGCCAGTCCTATTTACTGGAGTAGTAAACAGTGTTTCCATTGTATCAGATGCTCATCAGTGTACTTGCATCGGAAAAAGACATACAGCTCAAAGAGGACAAAAAAGACAAAATTGTCTTGATTGTTCCAGGTAGTATTCATCCTCAGGTGTTCTTATGGAAACTTATTGGTTAACTTTAAAGTTACAGCTTGTGAAAAAAAATCTAAATGAATGGTTTTTCATTTGCAAGTGACCATAATGTCAGTGGGATAATGTCCCTTCACTGAGACCGCTGTGCATCAGATGGCTCTGTCCTCCCCATCGTCCATTAGTTCCTGATAATGAACGCCTCATCTGACATTATCACTTACTCACACCAGCGTGTTGTGGTTTGTGGCCTTCGTCAGGGTCAACATATTGTTGACCACAAGCCAAATCATGTTGGTTTGATGAGTGTGACCACAAGAGAAGCAACAAGTGTAAAATGTCATTTAAGACAGAAGACCTGAATGTGCTTTGTGTCCTGCTTTGTGCTTTCACACACAGACACAAACAAACATGCATTCACAGTCACCACCCACAAACAAGCCATGCATGGAAACTGAAGCACTGCTGCAGCCGAGCTTCAGCGTGAGGTGTGACCACAAAGGCGCTTTCTACCTTTCTCATTCAACAACCAGCCAGCCCATTATATTATTTATAACTATCACGACAACATACAGGTGCTAATCTTTCACTGGTCCAGCCTTTTTGGTGAGAGCAGGAGTTTGAACTGTGATCTTAAAGTCTGCCTGATTATATAAGTTGGACAGTTTTGTTAAAGACACGCTGTGACAGACTGGTGGCCTGTTCAAACGAAAGCTGAATGAATCAATAATCTTACATTAAAGTTTAAAGCAAATATGAAGTAGTATAAGGATTGTATATATTTAGATTGCAGATGTCTTTGGGTGCATCTTTAAAAACACAAGAATCATTTGAATGAGCACATTAAAAGAAACATAAATAATTTCAACTTCAACTAAAATTAGCCTGCTGAGACCTCACGTAGCTCTTCCCTCACTGCACATCCTGTTGAAGCCCATCATCAGGTCTGTTGTGAGTAAACAGCCTTGACGTTTGGTCAAGGGGTGGAGAAAAGGCCCACCGCAGCCTTTATCTGTCAGTGTAGCTTGTTGCTTGTGGCTTTGCTTGCTCTCACAGCAGAAATGCAGAAGGCCTTTATAAAGTGTTGTGAGATCAGAAAGACGGAGGAGTTCATTAAATGGAGTCGCTGTCCTCTGACAGAAAACACTCCCTGTGTGTTTCTGTTAGCTGTGCTTCTGTCTACAGTTGTGGGACGTTGTGGTGTCCAGAGACACAGCAGTTCACTGTTCAAATGTGGGAGTTTCTTTATTATCAAAGGAAACAACACATATACACAGACATAAATTCTAAGGAGGACAATTGTTTTTCATCACATTGATATGTAAATCAAAACCTTGGGAGGACGTTAACAGCCTTAAAACTACTTAACAGATGCACTAGAGCCCTTGAAGAAGAGAAAACACAAAAAATTAAACAAAATGCAATAGATATATGATGCACAATGCAAGAGACTGATTACCATCATCATTAATTAGCATATCCACTGTTTAGATCATTAATCCATCACAAAGCCCTGACATCAGTGTAGATTGTCTCCTCCTTTCTTGGACTTCTTCTCCCTGATTTGCCGGCTTTCCTCCTGGTAATGTATAGTGGTAATAAACCAAAGAATATTCATTTCTCTGAGGGAATAAAGTGCAAAATTGAAAATGAGAGAGAGCTGATTTTAACACAAGCTGATAATTTTTTCTAGCTACATCTTTGAATTCTTTACCTGCTGACTTTGCTGATCATCACCGGCGGCTGCAGAATTAGTTTGCAGAGTGACAACAGCTGTATTATTTAAAAAAGATGTCTATAATTATACACAGGACAAATCTGAGTCAAGTCAGTCTAACAGATTGTATGAGTAACGTCTCTTACCTTTACAACAGTCACAGGATTTTTTCCTGATGACATAAAGAAGGGAGGCTACAAGAATCAGACTTATAGCCAAAGCAGCAAACAGCAAACAGACAACTGTGTCGTCTTTCTGTGAATCGCAAGTGCTGACAACTGAAACATGACACAAACAAATAAATGAAGAAATAATTATAGATCGCTGACTTGATAACATTGTGATACTATAACCATTATAAAGAAATATTAAGCACTTACCTTCAACGTCCAGTTTCGTTCCATTTCCAAATATTATCTGTCCACATGTGGCCACAGCACAGTGATAAGTCCCAGCATCAGAGGAGCTGATGTTCTCCTTGAAGAAGTTGTAGACACATTTCTGTGGAGAGCGAGCCTCAGGACTCGTCTCACACTCATCACCACTGTTTCCATGAGCGTANCACTGTTTCCATGAGCGTAAATGACACTGGGATGAGATTCATGTGATCCGGCTCTGAACCAGTACACACCGAGTCCTCCTGGACATGTTTTGTTCTCAGAGTCAGAGAGGACTGAACACTGCAGAGACACTGAGTCTCCTGGACGGACCGGATCAGATGGAGGGACTTGAACGACAGCGGTGATATCAGGTTCTGGTCCTGGAAATTAAACATACGTCCACATGACTCAAATAAATACTGTGTGTATGATACTGTGGTTGAATGCTGCTGCACATTAACACAATAACAATGCTAGCAAATATTATGAATGTGTTTTTGATAAGTTTACCTTCAACTCTCAGAAATGCTCCTTTCAAAAACATGATGTTGAAACGCTGTGACTTTAAACAGTAGTAAAACGCAGTATCGCTCAGCTTTGTCTCTGTTATACTGAGGACGAATCTTCCAGGCTCTCGTGTGAAAGTAATGTGAGGAATTTCATTCACATAATTATAATCATAGCTCATTGCTCTTCCCAAGATTTCAGGCAACTTTCCAGGGACAAGCTTGATCCAGAAAAGGGTTTCAATTTCCAGAGATCTCTGGTGGGTACATGACAGATTCACGCTTTGTCCAACACCAACAGTCTCTGTCACAAAGTTCTGATCGTCTGTACATCCTGAAAGAAACACAGATGAGTGATTAATAACAGACACGTCTGTAGACCTCTTCTATATCACTGTCAGAATTCGATGGAGTACATCTGACCTCTCGACAGATACTTACGCCCCACTCTGAGCATCAGCAGTATATAAAATATTATTGCCATTTTCTGTTCCTTCCACGAGAGAAACTACAGTAAATTCAGAGCGTATCATGAGACGATTTGCCTTAATGTAGGCATATCAAATGGGAGGGTCCAACTTTAGAACAATCTGATTGGCCTCCTGTTACGTTGGCGTTTCACTGTACTACCACAGTGGAAATAAACCAAAAACTTTCCGACTGTAACACATGAAACACCAACAGCTCACTTTTGTCTTCTCACGGTGGTGTTTGGTTCCCATGGTGGGTTCCTACAACCGACACAGTCAACACAGACGGTCTGTTAGGGGAGACTTTGCAAACAAAAGATCTGTTTACATTATCTTTGATCTGATTTTATTAAATTAAACTACAATCCATATTGACATGGTTTCAAAAATGGAAATATAAGTATTAGTCTGAGACAGGATGCTGGCACTGCATCACACACACATTGACACTGAATATTACCATTAATCGTAACGGGCCTGTTGCAGAATTGCTCAATATTGTTCTATTGAGCTCTTGCTTTTGAAAGTGCTTAATCATGATGTTTATTATTTTTGGTAGTGACTGTACTGCTGCTTTGATTTATGAATGTTATAACTTTTATTGTTGGCGTGTTGCATATAACGATGGACCCAAAAATAGGTTTGGTGACTGGATTCCATGTGTCACCGATGAAAAATATCATAAACTGGCTCAAAATACAAAGTTTTTCTCGAGATAACATACAAGCATCGTATTATGTTTCATATCTGAGACTCAGATTTTACAGCACAAGCAGGATGTGTTCATAATCTCAATATTCATTGAAGCCTTTAAGGTTTGATGGTGGGTCCACGGTATAAAGAGGATGGAGATGGAGAATAATCTGATTCTGTAGAAGGGGTGAACTATGAATCGCTGACTTTTGGCTCATTGCCAGGGGTCAGCAAGTTAATCCACTATCACTCTCTGGATGGACTGGGCCTCTGAGCAAGTTAGAAGCACGAATTTTCTGAATTCATCCATATTCTGCAGGTTGGATAGAAACTTTGGCCTGCAGGCATCCAGCTGTCAATCACTGACGTACAGTTTCTCATGTATTTAAAAATAAATGAAAAACATATGTGTACCATTCACTGAAACAGGAATTTGATCTATTTGATTTGTTCACATGCTGGCATGCTAATGTGCTGATTTAAAGCTGGTATACTGTTTACCATGTTCTCCATCTTATTGTAGTTTAGCATCTTAGCATGTTAACAATTGTCAAATTAGTATTGAAGACAAATTTCATCCGAGATTGACGGGGATGTCATCAGAAGGTTTTTGGTCATAAAATATTGGAGAAATTGATTTTCTTTTTTTTATCTGATGATGCTGTTAGATGAAAAGTCAGGAGCAACAGTTATTATAAGTCATGCTGAGGGGGACATGGAATGATTATTGAGACTTTCCACTCAAAATCACATGCCAACCTGCTGGTGGCACTACAGAGAAGTCTGGAGATCACCATGCTAATTAGGATTCATCCTCTGGTCATGGCAATACATGTAATAGTTGCTGTTGCCATTGCGAGAACCATTCTACGCTAGCACGGCTAAAAGTTAACCAGAGAAGCACCTATCATTGCAAATGCCCCTCATATCAAATGATGACCTGCCCACTCTGCCTGTCAGTCATCTGTAGTGAAGTGCAGTACGTACTTCATTGCTATTCAGCTGGGCAGAAGCATATCCCAACATAACCACATGCATTAGGTGAGAGGCAGCAACAGAGCTGCATTCTACCAGAAGGCTGTAACAGACATTCACTTCTGGAGTTTTATTTCTCTTAACTGGAGCTTTTTAATTGCTTTAAGGTAACTGCAGTAACATAAAGACATACTGGTCCACCATATGATGAATCCCTTCACACTAACAGAGAACAAGCACACCTGACAATCTAATGCAATGTGCTCCAACACCAGAGACTATGGCAACAAAAGGTTAGCATACAGTTAAAACAACAATCCAACACACATGCACACACAGTTAAATATACAGGAGGGTGGACGTAGAGGAGGTAAGAACTGTAAAATCTAATTTAAAATAAAAGCTCTGTGGTAAGTACCTGCTTTGCACTTTCTAGTTGTGCACACAGTCTCTTTACTGACAAACAAATGATGCATGGAAAGTTAGACAATGTTGTGGTTGGGCTTTCAAAATAAGGCGTGAACTCAGAGGGGTCTTTTCTTCCTGTCTCGCTGTATGTATTAGTGTCAGGAACGCGGGCTTGATCGCTGCTGTTTTATCTTCTCAACTAGGCGAGTGGCGTGACACCATCACTCCTCCGATTTAACACGACAACACCTCAGAGGAGCAGTTCGAGGGAGGACATATGCCTGCTCAGTCATGCCATGTCACCAGCGCTTTTCATAGCACTTCTCTGTGGTTTGGTTGCTTTTCGCTGGTAGTTGCTGAAAAAGGAGGGAGTGGTCTACATTCACCGGTCCCACCCACATCTTTGTGATAAAAGCTCATGTTTGAACTGTTTGATAAAAAAGCTTTGGTAGCCTTGTTAAGATCTGCTCTACATAGAGTCATTTCTCTCAGACAAAAGCCAGCCCTGTTCTTCTCTTGAAGTTAGTCACATTAACAATGAGCTAATTTTCAGTTACGATATTAAGAATAAGAACTTCAACACAAACCAAATGTTTTGAGCTAACTTCCCTCACAGCCTATACAGCACAGAGGAATTATGAATGCGGCTGCTTGTCCCTTTACCCTCTGCTGGAGATTTGCTTCAATCAAGACCAACACAGCCAATAACAGGCAAATCCAAATTTTACCATTTGGATATTAAAGCAAGAAAGCCGTTGTTGTGGCTTTGAATCCAGACTCCAGACCAGTTTGTGTGAAAATGTTGTCTGTCTGCATACACCAGTTTCCTCCTACAGTCCAAAGTCAAGTCAAGCCGAAACGCTCAATGACCTGAGGTGTCAGCGTGACCTTGAGCTGACCTCTGTCTGACCTTGCCCACTTTTCAATTATCAACCTTTTACAGCATGTATGTAATTTTAAATGGTGAACAATTAAAGGTCCACTGGTTCAACTAAAACGAACTTTCTGATGCCTCTTGTAGCTCTTCTGTCCTGGCACCTTTACTCTGACTGCACATCCTGTTGAAGCGCATGAGCAAACATCTTTGATGGTTGGTCAAAGGGCGGAGAGATGGCCCACCGCAGCCTCTGTCAGTCAGTGTATTTTGTCACTTGTTGCTTTGCTGTGTCTCAGTGCAAACACGCAAAGGACTTTTACAAAGTGCTGTGAGACCAGAAAGATGGAGGAGTTTATTAATCTGACCAGTAGTTCCATGACATTTTTCACAGAGTATATTTTCTTGTTAGTACATTTCTCTTCAGAAAGATTAATTATGTACACAAAATGAAATGCTCCCCATGTGTTTGAGAAACATGCTTCTGACTACAGGTGTGAAAGTTTTGGTGGGCAGAGACACAGCAGTGTCTACTCATCACTCTCTCTGTCTCTCGCTCTCAAACACACACAGGCACAACAAATACAACAAGAAATGTACACACAGTGTGTCTGTGATAGCCCTGTGAAGCTGACGAGGTTTGACACTTGATACGTAATATTTGTTGTCATATTGAAATGTTGGAGGGATTAAAGTGATTCTGGCAAGTGATAATAAACCTGGAGAAAAACCAACATTAGTTTGACACAATAACAGATCGTGTCAGCTGTTTGGACAGTGTGCACAGTGTGCTTTATTAATTGACATAGTTTGACATGGTTTAGTCACATATCATATTCCCCAACAGTATGCGTGGTCACAAAACAACAACAACCAGGAAACAAACAAAAACCAAAACCAGATACCGATTCATTGTTCTTTCTCTCTAAATTTAACATCTGTAAACCTCTCTGACATTTGATCCATCTAATTTATGAGATATATAAGAGGATTTTATACAAATATAGAAGAGGATTGTATTTGTGCAGCGACCCAGTGCAGGATAAGCAGATATATACAATGGATGGAAAATTTCATCCACACATTTTATTAATCTGAATCCATCTATTTCACTTTAATGTGTTTCAAATGTCAAATCTTAATATATACAATATGTACATCATTACCAAATAGCCACTGTGTCACAAACTGTTTGTCTCTAAGCAGAGTAACATTAAATCGATCATACAGCACCAACTGATGACAAACAGACCTGTCAGCTCACTAATCCAACCAAAAAGCCTCGACAGCGGCGTAGATCCTTGCTTTCTCTGCTGCTTTTGCATCCTTTAGTGCGCCACTGTCATTTGTCATCATGGTGAAGATGACTGAGGAATAAACCCACATGTCCCCATCTCTCTGAGAAAATACATGAGATGACAAAGTTAAAGAAGCCGTCACAGCTGTTTTAATAAGGTTAATCTTACAGTCAAATTCCTCACCTGTTGATTTTTCTGACCACCGCTGTATTTTTGCATGGCAACAGCAGCTGTACAATGAAACAGAAAACATATAGATTACAATAAATAATGATGGAGCTGCTTTGATTTCATCGTGAGGAGAACTGTGAGTAACTTCTATTACCGTTGGAACAGTCAGACTTTATACCGTAAATGAGGAGCGCCATGACAATCAGGCTGACAGCCAAGACAGCACACAGCAGAAAAATAACTGCATTGGCCGTCTCTGACCAGGTACAGGGTTCTGAAACAAGATAAAAAAGAAACAATAATGAAAGATGTCAATGAGTACAAGAAAATGATCTTTTATGTCACCTCCTGTTTAGATGAATTTAGATGTAACAAAAAAGTGCTTATAGTTGATCTTAACGGCTTTGATTTGAATGTATAATCCAACATTTAGAGTCGAAATTCTGATTTTCTAATTAATGGAACAATGAAGCACTTACCTTCAACGTCCAGTTTCATTCCATTTCCAAATATTATCTGTCCACATGTGGCCACAGCACAGTAATAAGTCCCAGCATCAGAGGAGCTGATGTTCTCCTTGAAGAAGTTGTAGACACATTTCTGTGGAGAGCGAGCCTCAGGACTCGTCTCACACTCATCACCACTGTTTCCATGAGCGTAAATGACACTGGGATGAGATTCTTGTGATCCGGCTCTGAACCAGAACACACCGAGTCCTCCTGGACATGTTTTCTTCTCAGAGTCATAGAAGACTGAACACTGCAGAGACACTGAGTCTCCTGGACGGACTGGATCAGATAGAGGGACGTCAACGACGGCAGTGATATCAGGTTCTGGTCCTGGGAAATACAAACATGAAAATAAGCATGTCTTGTCTTGATAATAACAAATGAAAGGTTTAAAATCTTATTATATATCCATAAGTGTAATGGAAATGTAGCTAAACTGTGTAAACTGCTGTTATAAAGGGTGTTTGATGTGAGCATGGTGATTACATTTATTCAAAGAATGTGAAAAATCTGCTTGCTGTATTTCATTTACCGTTAATTCTTAGAAATGTTCCTTTCAGAA
>JBBMOE010000435.1:0-12516 GCA_037975065.1 Chaetodon trifasciatus
CTCGCGAGCAGGCAAGACCAAACACGTGCATGGGGCGTGCCTATTGTTTTGTTTCCAGTTTACAACTGGATCCTGTAGTTTTTCTAACGTTACTAGCAGTGGCCACAGCTTATAAAAAACTACAAGTTCACTAGGTCACAAAGAGCGTTAATCTCGCAATAAAAAAAATGACGCTGTTAAAATTGATTTGCGTTAACGTGTTAATAACACGATATTTTTGACAGCACCACTATTTTTATTATTNGTGTGTTTGGCCATCAAGTAGTATTTCAGACTGGATGTGCTACGGTGATAACTCAGTTCACACCAACAATACACACAGATAACTTTGGTCTTGTCGGTCGACCCATCTGGCAACTTTTTGAGACTAAACTTTCCATTCAGAATCTTGTTCGCATCCATTTCGGCGTTTCACGCTTGACATCCACACAAACCTAGCCTACTTTTTTACAGCTAGCGAGCAGGCAAGAACAAACACGTGCGTGGGGCGTGCCTATTGTTTTGTTTCCGGTTTACAATCGGATCCTGTAGTTTTTCTAACATCACTAGCAGTGGCCACAGCTTATAAAAAAGTACAAGTTCACTAGGTCACAAAGAATGTTAATGTTGCGATAAAAAAAATGACACATATATTTTTAACAGCACTGATATATGTGTGTATGTGTGTGTGTGTGTATATATGTATATATGTATATGTATATATATATGTATATATAGACACTATCAAACAGCAACCATATTGTTATACTCTCATTTGCTATTTTGTTATTAGTCATAAGCCTATTATTATGAAAGCTGTTATCATTATTATGGTCATTGATTGTCATTATTATTGTCTCTCTCTCTCTCTCTCTCTCTCTCTCTCTCTCTCTCTCTCTTTCTCTCTCTCTCTCTCTCAGCCAAACTTGTGGCAGCAGATGGTTGACCACCCAGAACCTGGTTTTGCTTGAGATTTCTGCCTGTTAAAAGGGAGTTTTTCCTCACCGCCATCACCAAGTGCTTGCTCATGGGGGAAGTGTGGTCCAGACCTACTCTATATGAAAAGTGTCCTGAGAAAACACTTTATTGTGATTTGGTGTTACATAAACAAAAATCTAATTTGTTTCTGTTGAAATTTTACTCTCTTACAGTTCAGAGAGAAATATTGTCTTTTGCTACCTTATATTTAATTGACAACTTTTCAGATTGTCATCCAAAATACATGATTGACTTCGAAACTACGATGCATTGTGGTTTCTTACGTGTTGCTAATGTGTCTTTTTCTCTGCCTTACAAAAGGTTTTTTCCTCTTTGCGGAGCTCACAAAACCTGATCTCATATTCAGATCCTATCCTTTTCAGCTTGGAGCTTCCTCACTGCCACAGGCAAGACAGGCCATATAGAACAAGCCATTACTCACATTATGTAACTGCACAATTCTCCTATAATTTTAATGTTTGTCATCTTAAATATTTTATATAATTCTCCAAGAATAAAAGGACACAGTGGACACATTCTACACCACATGATGAGGTTAAGCCAGAGTCAGAAAATATTGGAAAGGGTGTTGTACACACATTCTGTACCAAAACACAAAAAAAGTAAATACAGGACTCTCAAAAAGTAACGGAAGTTATTTCCTGCCACTCTTTTAGTTCTTTTTATTTATTTATTTATTTTTGGCTTTTTGCCTTTGATAATGTTGCCAGAGACACAAGGGGGAAGAGAGTGGGGATGACAACCACAGCAATTGTCAGACTGGGTTCCTGGCTGGAAGGAAACAGCAGCTGTTAGAGAGCAACCCGGTGGTCAGCGTGCCATATACTTCAAATATTTCTATTTCTTTTTCCTTGTGTTTCTTGTGTAATTTATCTTGGAGGGGCATTATTTATCACACAGGAGCACCAGATGACAATAGATGTAGTTAAAGACACAACCTAGAATCAAATTGTTATACCAATCCCTGTTATTTTGTTGAAAATGTAGTGGAACGTCTACATTTCATTTAAAAAAAGCCAACCCATCCTTCGAATTAACATTCACATTTGGCAGCACTTGACTTATCCGGTAATAGGCTGAATTGAAATTAAATTTCTGCTCTTTCCAATTAGTAGTGAGTGATGTCTTCATCCTGTTAATGTCATTTTCTCTCAACTAGCGGTTGCCAGGAGAAGTTAAGTATTAGTCACAACAATTGAATACTCTAATTTAATAGCTGGTACTTCTGTAAGTTAATGACAACCTGTACACGTGTATTAGTCTCCTCCATATAGACATTAATGAATGTAAAACCAGACTTTTATGAAACACTGAAAAAAATGAGATATCACATTCTGGAACCAGGCTAGCCCTCAATTTACATTCAATGCAGGAGGTGGTGAGGCTTTGGCCTATGGTAAACATGGCAACAAGGTCAGAATAGTGGTTGGGTATGGAACATATTCAATTGTGACACCAGATACTGGAGTTTGGGTCATGCCTCAGGACAATAATTGATGCTGGCTTTGTATAATATTTAACCATGATTATGAACGTTGCATAAAGGAGTATTCCAGCAATTTGGTATTGCACTTTCTAAAAGTTGGGGGAATTGCGACAGCATGTCACTAGCTTACATTGATGCTAAAGAAAAGTTAAAATGATTGTCAGGCAAATTCTGGGGTCATCAGAAGTGTCTTATTCTATGATTTATAAGCTAATTTATGGCTGTTTATTCATCATAAACATGATATTATCCTTAGAATGTGTAAGTCATATTAACTGAAATATATGTGTATCAAGTCTGTGTTTTCATTGATTTTTGTGGTAGTCAGGCACTAAGGGTTTAAAGTACCTTTATTGCAGCCATAAGCTGTGCGTCACAGATGCTGCTGATGCTACACCTGCTGACCTTGTTGATCAACGGGACAAATCAGAACCTTTTTTTTTTGTAGAACAACCTGCTTGCACGGCGGCACGGTGGCGCAGCAGGTAGTGCGCGTGCCTCACAGCAAGAAGGTCACTGGTTCGATCCCCGGGTCAGGCGGGGCCTTTCTGTGTGAAGTTTGCATGTTCTTCCCGTGCATGCGTGGGTTCTCTCTGGGCACTCCGGCTTCCTCCCACAGACCTCATTAGGTTAATTGGTGACTCTAAATTGTCCCTAGGTGTGAGTGTGAGCGTGAATGTGTGTATGTGTGTTGCCCTGCAGTCGGCTGGCGACCGGCTCAGGGTGTACCCTGCCTCTCGCCCGTTGACAGCTGGGATAGGCTCCAGCCCCCCCCAACCCCGAAAGGGATAATCGGGGTATAGAAGATGAATGAATGAATGAACCTGCTTGCACCTGTACCTATCAGTTTGTTTCCCTCACGTCTTTGTGTGACAGTGGCATCATTTGTCTCCAGCTTCACAACTGTTGTTTGGAACGCATCAAGCTGTGCAGAAAACACATGTGATGTAAAGGCAGTGACTCAGTGACACTAATGCCCATAAACTGTATAAAACATGGATGTAGCCTCTGTGATGTCACCAATAGGTTTTTGAGGAGCCATAGTGAAGCTCTATGAGAGCTCCTGCTGTTGCCATCTTGGCAGTGCCTGACTCCTGTCTTATCCAAAAATGGGCAAAAAACTGGAGTGAGGGTGAAGCTGAAGCCTGGTTGCTGAAACCTAAAAGCTAGCTGTCACTCAAAGCAGCCATGACCATAATTATGCATGCCTGAATAGAAATTAAACGAGTGAGTTATGTAAAAATTCACCCCAGTACAGTTGTACTGTACCAGCCAAGGCTTGAGGGCTGGCAACCCCAGATGTAAGTACAAGTTTAAAATATGAGTGCCCCCTGTACAGGGGGCAAGGTGGGATGTGTGTGCACGTCGATGATCGATGGTCACACTCGTGAACCTTAATCCTAACTTGTAGCATACCAAAATTATACAGAATTGCCACCCAAATGAAACATAATTCACACTGCAGTAAATTATATGGGCATATAATGAAAACACGAAAATAGTGTATGTCCAATTTAGAGCGTCTGTTGTGTTCACCACTTTACACAAGCCACAAAAGCCTGGTATCATATGAAAGCAGAGAGTTTGATGATCACGACAATGTCTGCCTCCTCACTGTGCGATGAAAACTCGGCGAGCCAGCAGCCAAACAGTAGCAGAAAAATATTTCTCAAAATCATACAGTATGTCTTACCTTTGCTGTTATATGCCAGCTCGAAAAAATGTTGCTGCTATCAGCTCCTATGAATCTGTGTTTGAGCCGGCTCTTTGAAATGAACGATCGGAGCCGGCTCCTGCCTGAGAGCTGGAGCAGGAGCCGTTTTTGGGGTTTTTTTTGGTTTTTTTCTCAACTTTTTTTCCGTTCAAGCTACATGTGATTGGTCAACTACATGATGTGTGGTGGCTTCAGTGTGTACGCACTGAGCAGGAGGGGGAGGAGTGGGGGTTACAGACACAGCGCACACACACACAAGGCCAGTGATTGCTATAGGCAACCTAGGCGATTGCCTAGGGCGACAAATGTGTTGGCGGCGGCCTCTAGTGTCACCCTTGCTTTTTGTCGCCCTTAACCATTACTCATGGAATTAGAACAAGCGAAATAAAACATGTTTATTAAATCTATCGTAGGGCGCCCCTCAGCCACACATTTATGCCAGGAACGCCTCAATGGGCTTGCACTGATGAGCATTAACCAAGAGGTCTCAAGTAAAATATGATTTGATGATACCATCAATGAATTTGCTATAAGGAAGTCCAGACGAGTCAAATTTTAATGCTGCGTCAATTTTGAAGGTGAATAGAAATGCCAGAAACAACTATTCATCTTTTATTATTTGAGATAGGGACAAAACTACAAGAACATCAATCTTTTAATTTGGTAGTGGTACGTACAATATCCATAAAAGCACTTTTGTTTGTAGAGGGTATAGTTAAACCAGTTGATGGGTCTTGGTCATAATTTGCTCTAAGTGTCCCTACCGTGTGTTTTAAGAGTGTTTTTGCACAATTTATGGAGTTAATCCAATTTGTTAAATATCTTTGTTATATAGCCATTGTTTGCTTTGTAGCATTTTTGTATGTGCAATTTATTAGAGTTGATTCTTCAAGTCATAATTTGCTTCTTGAAGTGTTGGAGTGACTATACGAGTATTTTTTTGCTTCATCCATTGTTTGAGTCATTTTTTGTTAAATATCCTTGAACATTCTCTGTAGCATTTTTGTATGTGCAATTTATTAAAGTGTATCAGTCAAGATATAATTTGCCTGTTGAAGTGTTTTGGTATAGTTTCTGGAGTTCATCCATTCTTTGAGTTTACATTTGTTAAATATTTTCGAGTTTGTTATGGCCACCGACGTTCCTCCCCCCTTTTTTTGGTCTAACACGCCGTGCTTCAGAGGAGAGTGTGTGTGGAGCAGGTGGAGCGGACCTCAGTGCGGGATTGGCTCGTCCTGGAGGTGTGATCTCCCTCCGCCTCCCACCTCCCACCTTCAGCTGTCCGCTAACTGGATTGGTGCAGTGATGGGGCCCATTCACCAATCACCAGGCGCCAATCGAGAACGGGATGCTGAAAGGCTCGAGCAGACACTCCGGGCGGCTGAAGAGCAGCGCACCAGACGTGTCGTTTTGTGCTTATTGTGAGACTGAGAGGCAATCCGAATTTTGTGAAGGACTGGGCCAGGGCCAGCTTCAACCACTGATTGTTAATAGTGACACAGAGGTAGTGCAGAGTTTGTTTAGTGCACATTAGGGAGAAGGGGTGCTGATCTGCTGTTTATGTTAAACTTTAGTTAAGCAGAGAGGGTTTTGTTTTTGGATTGTTTTTCTTGGTTAATTAGTGTAGTTCCAGATTCAATTCAATTCAATTCAATTCAATTTTATTTGTATAGCACCAAATCACAACAAAAGTTGTCTCAGGACACTTTACATATAGAGCTGGTACAGGCCGAGCTCTTTTATCTACAGAGACCCAACAATTCCCTCATGAGCAAGCACTTGGCAACAGCGGTGAGGAAA
Source organism: Chaetodon trifasciatus (assembly GCA_037975065.1). Taxonomy (NCBI): domain Eukaryota; kingdom Metazoa; phylum Chordata; class Actinopteri; order Chaetodontiformes; family Chaetodontidae; genus Chaetodon; species Chaetodon trifasciatus. The sequence continues at coordinate 5,979 of JBBMOE010000435.1, forward strand.
AACTTCCTTTTAACAGGCAGAAACCTCAGGCAGAACCAGGCTCTGGGTGGGCGGCCATCTGCCTCGACCAGTTGGGTGAGAGAGGGAGAGCGAGAGAGTGAGACAGACAGAGAGAGAGAGAGACAGAAATGCTGTCGGAGAGAGAGAGAGAGAGAGACAGAGAGAGACAGACAGAAATGCAGTCAGAGAGAGAGAGAGAGACAGACAGACAGAGAGAGACAGACAGACATGCAGTCACAGTAACAGTGACAGTGGATGTAATAACAGTAATAGCATTTGCAGTGGATATCAGGCAGGGCCATGGCAGGAGACGTAGCTGTAATCCACGATCCAGATTCAGCCACTGTCCATGGGAACCTGCGAGACGACAAAGCACAGAGACTCCGGGGAAGGAGCTAAATTAGTACCACGCCGTGGTAGGACATGAAAGCGTGCAGATGGAGAGGGAGAGAGGGACAGAGGAGCTCGGTGTATCTTTGGAGGTCCCCCAACAGTCTAATGCTATAGCAGCATAACTAGGGGCTGGTCCAGGACAAGCCTGAGCCAACCCTAACTATAAGCTTTATCAAAAAGGAAAGTTTTAAGCCTACTCTTAAATGTAGAGACAGTGTCTGCCTCCTGGACAAAGACTGGAAGATGGTTCCAGAGGAGAGGAGCTTGATAGCTAAATGCTCTGGCTCCTGTTCTGCTTTTGGAGACTTTAGGAACCATAAGTAAGCCTGCATTCTGGGAACGCAGTGTTCGAGTGGGGTAATAAGGTACTATGAGCTCTTTAAGATAAGAAGGTGCCTGGCCATTTATGGCTTTGTAAGTAAGGAGGAGAATTTTAAATTCTAATCTAAACTTTACAGGGAGCCAGTGCAGAGTGGCTAATATTACAGAAATATGATCTCTCTTCCTCGTTTTTGTTAGAACACGTGCTGTAGCGTTCTGGAGCAACTGGAGAATATTCAGCAACGAATTTGGGCAGCCTGATAGTAAGGAATTGCAATAATCCAGCCCGGAAGTTACGAATGCATGGACTAGTTTTTCTGCATCATTTTGAGACAAAATATGCCTGATTTTTGCAATATTACGCAGGTGAAAGAAGGCAGTCCTTGAAATTTTTTTTACATGGGAGTGAAAGGACATGTCCTGATCAAAGACAACTCCCAGATTCTTTCCAGTGGTGCTTGAGGCCAGCGCAATGCCATCCATAGCTGCTATGTCATCAGAAAGTGAGTTTCTAAGATGTTTAGGGCCTACTACTATAACTTCAGTTTTGTCCGAGTTTAGCATCAGAAAATTGCAGGTCATCCAGGTCTTTATGTCCTGAAGACACGCTTGTAGTCTAGTTAACTGACTGGTTCCTTCTGGCTTCATTGATAAATATAGCTGGGTATCATCTGCGTAGCAATGAAAATTTATTGAATGCTTCCTGATAATCTTACCTAAAGGAAGCATATATAAGGTGAAGAGAATTGGTCCAAGCACAGAACCCTGCGGAACTCCATAGCTGACTTTAGTGAGCACAGAGGAGTCATCGTTAACGTGTACAAAATGAGAGTGATCTGACAAGTAGGATTTAAACCAGCTTAGCGCAGTTCCCTTAATGCCAATGAAGTGTTCAAGTCTCTGCAATAGGATACCATGGTCAATGGTGTCAAATGCAGCACTAAGATCTAATAAGACTAGTACAGAGACAAATCCTTTATCAGATGCAATTAGAAGGTCTTTTGTAACTTTAACCAGTGCTGTCTCTGTGCTATGATGCACTCTAAATCCTGACTGGAAATCCTCAAATAAACTATTTTTGTGTAGAAAGTCACACAGCTGATTAGCAACTGCTTTCTCAAGAGTTTTTGAGAGAAAGGGAAGGTTGGATATCGGTCTATAGTTGGCTAAAACCCCTGGATCAAGAGTAGGCTTTTTAAGTAGAGGTTTTATCACAGCTACTTTAAAGGACTGTGGTACGTAGCCTGTTGATAAAGACAGATTGATCATGTCTAATACGGAAGAGTCAATTAAAGGTAATACTTCTTTAAACAGCTTAGTCGGGATGGGGTCTATAATACAGGTTGATGATTTTGATGATGAAATTATTGAAATTAGTTGGTGAAGGTCGACAGGTGTGAAACTATCTAAAACTGCGACAGGCTGAGAAACAGTTTCTACGGTTTCTGTGTTTGAAGACAAAACAGTACCTGTTGACGGCAGGAGCCGATGAATTCTGTCTCTAATACTAAGAATTTCATCATTAAAGAAGCTCATGAAGTCATTACTGTTCAGAGCTAAAGGAATACATGGTTCAACAGAATTACGGCTCTCTGTCAGCCTGGCTACAGTGCTGAAGAGAAACCTGGGATTGTTCTTATTTTCCTCTATTAGTGCAGAGTAGTAGGCTGCCCTGGCACTGCGGAGGGCTTTCCTGTATATTTTAAGACTATCTTGCCAGGCAAACCGAAATTCTTCCAAATTGGTAGAACGCCATTTCCTTTCTATTTTCCGTGAAGTTTGCTTTAATTTGCGGGTTTAAGGGGTATACCATGGAGCTAACCTCCTCTGTTTAATTATCTTCTTTTTAGGGGAGCAACAGAGTCAAGTGTCATACGTAATGAACCTGTGGCACTATCAACCAGGTAGTCAATTTGGGAGGGACAAAGGTTAGCATAGGAGTCCTCTGTTGTATTGAGACATGGCATTGAATTAAATGCTGATGGGATCATATCCTTAAATTTAGCTACAGCACTATCAGACAGGAGTCTGGTATAAGAATTTTTGCCTACTGGCTGGTAGTCTGGTAATATGAATTCAAAAGTTATTAAATGATGGTCCAATAAAAGAGGATTCTGTGAGGAGACTATTAGGTCTTCAATTTCAATGCCATATGTCAGAACAAGGTCGAGGGTGTGCTTAAAGCAGTGAGTCGGTTCATGCACATTCTGATGGAAGCCAACTGAGTCTAATACTGAGGTAAATGCAGTGCTAAGGCTGTCATTATCAATGTCAACATGAACATTAAAGTCACCTACAATAATTACTTTATCTGCTTTAAGGACTAAACCTGATAGAAACTCCGAGAACTCAGCTATAAATTCGGAGTAAGGACCAGGAGAGCGGTATACTATAACAAATAAAACTGGCTGCACTGTTTTCCATTTTTCGTGAGAAAGAGTGAGAACAAGGCTTTCAAATGAGTTATAGTCGAGTTTAGGTTTAGGGTTGATTAAAAGGCTTGAGTCAAAAATAGCTGCAACTCCACCTCCCCTGCCGCTGCCTCGAGGAATGAGTATTAATATGGCTCAGAGGAGTAGCTTCATTTAGGCTAACATACTCTTCAGGACACAGCCAGGTTTCAGTGAGACAAAGTAAATCAATCTTATGGTCTGATATTAACTCATTTACTAAAACAGCTTTAGAGGACAGAGATCTGATGTTAAGGAGTCCACATTTAATTTTCCTATCTTGTTGTACTACTGCTGCGGTTGTTTTAATTTTAATTAGATTTTTATGTGTAACTCCTCTTCTCTTTACTTTTGGTTTACTTAGTTTATGTGGTCGGGGGGCAGACACAGTCTCTATGGAGTGTCGGGTGGGTAACTGCTCTAATGGAAGCGCAGAGAAGCGTATAGGACTGCAGCTCTGCCTCCTGGTCTCAACTCTGAGTTGTCAGGGTTTAGGTTCATAAATAAAATCGGTCAGATTTCTAGAGATGAGAGCTGCTCCCTCCAAAGTGGGATGGATGCCGTCTCTCCTAATCAGACCAGGTCTTCCCCAGAAAGTCTGCCAATTATCAATGAAGCCCACACCGTTTGCTGGACACCACCTCGACAGCCAGCGATTGAATGATGACATGCGGCTAAACATATCATCACTGGTCAGATTTGGCAGGGGTCCAGAGAAAACTACGGAGTCCGACATCGTCTTTGCATATGTACACACCAATTCCACATTAATTTTAGTGACCTCCGATTGGCATAACCGGGTGTCATTACTGCCGACGTGAATAACAATCTTACTGTATTTACGCTTATCCTTAGCCAGCAGTTTCAAATTTGATTCGATGTTGCCCGCTCTGGCCCCCGGCAGGCATTTGACTATGGTCGCTGGTGTCGCTAACTTCACGTTTCTCAAAATGGAGCTGCCAATAATCAGAGTTGGTTTCTCAGCGGGTGTGTCGCTGAGTGGGGAGAACCTGTTAGAAACATGAAGTGGTTGGTGGTGACCCGTGGGCCTCAGCTTGGGACTATGCTTCCTTCGAACAGTCACCTAGCCTCCCTGGTTTCCCGGCTGCTCGGGAGCTGTCGAGGGACGGCTAGCCGGAGCTGTGCTTGGTCAGTCCACACCGGCTACGGGGGCCTGGCTAACTACAGCTAATGGTTTGGTTTCCATGGTGCGGAGCCGAGCTTCCAATTCACTAAGCCTCGCCTCCAGCTCACCAAATAAACTACATTTATTACACATACCAGTATCACTAAAGGAGGCAGAGGAGTAGCTAAACATGTGACACACCAAGCAAGAGAGAGCTGGAGAGGGACAGAGAGAAGCCATCGCTAGCTGCTAGGCTAAGCTGGTGTAGCTAGCAGAGCAGACAAGCGCGTAGACAAATAAAATTAACGGTCGCTAAATGCACAGACTTATGGGTGCTTGAGCAGAACTAATGTTACTTCAGAGAGCGGATAGTAGGCCGCTGTAACAAAACACAGAGCAAATTGCACTCAGAGGAGCAAGAGCGACACAAGCCCGCTACTAACGCTTCAACCGGAAACAGGAAGTGAGACGATACGCTTACCTCAGCACGTCAGCACGAGTGTACCACCTCAGGTCCTGAGAGTCCTCTTTTGGTTTTGATTGTTTTTTGATTTATCAGCACTCGTAGGCCCATTTCCTTTAGAGTTGCCACAGGTTTCTGTTTGTAAATATCGTTCTCCTTACCTTTAAAATAAATAACTTTGCTCTAACCAATTACAACTGGTTTATGTTGCTTCCCTTTTTCCACCACAAGCTAGGGGTCGTAACAGAGTTTATATCCTTTATAATTTTGTATACAAATCTTTAGAGGTGACCCTTTTCAGTTATAATTTGCTTGTTTTTTCAGTATCCTTAAAAGCACTTTTATTTCCATAGTTGATGGAGTTAATTTCATGAAATGAAATATCCTTTAATTTATGAGCACCTTTACACTTTATGGAGTTCATCCATGCTTTGAAACAAACTTTGAGTGTGTAATAAATTATTTGAAATAATAAAAAAGTAAATGTTCTGAAGGGGGGGGCGCCTAACTCAAACTCGCCTAGGGCAGCCAAAGGGCTAGAGCCGGCCCTGCACACACACAGAGCCCATCAGACAAAACTCTGGAAGGGTGAGAAAATGAGTGACTGCAGGAAATGCAGTAAAATTTGACATAAAGTATGTTTTGTACATTGGTAATTAATTTTACACATAATTTTACATTATTTTGGTAATAAATTATTTTAAGCAACAAAAAATCTGAGGAGCCACTTGGGAGCCGCAAGAGCTGGCTCTTTTATGAGAGTTGAGCCGTGAGAACCGGCTCTCACATGAAATACACTATCGTTGGGCTTACTTCCTTCTGTATCGTCATTGGTGTTTCTATGGTGAACTTGGGTCCTGCCCCTCGAATGAACAAATTGTGTGTGTGGGGGGGGGGGCTACTGACTGCTGTAAGTGTGCAGTTAGTTTCACTTCTCCGTCTCATTTACACGTGAATAAGCAGTGCGCTCACAGAGGCTCATAGAGGCTCACAGAGGACCTGAGCCCGAGGTGTTATTTTACTTTTTATTTGAATTTCGGCCTTTTATGATGGCTAAAAACGACAGCAAGCAGAAAACGGCTGCAACAGAGAAGATTGATAGTGAGCCTCTGTAACTAGTATGTAAGGACTAGTTTCTGTAATGCATGCTTATTTCAGTGATGAGTAAAGCTCCACTGAGTTAACACTTCAGTCATAATTGGGTTATGACTGAACTTAAGTAGAGCGGGTGCAAAGGCTTAATGTGTAAAAGTGGGGGACTTACAACTGATTTTGATGTTTACTTGTTATCATTCTGTAACCATACAACAGTTGCCATGTGGGAATATTCCCACATGGCAATATATATATATATGTATAGATAATTTCCAAAAAAAAAAAAGCTTGTTGAGCAAGCAGAGGGGCAAAGGTTTCACCAGGAGGCCTCAGTCTCTCTCTCTCTCTGTCTTACACACACACACACACACATACACACACACACACACGCACGTGCGCACTCACTTGTCCAAAAGCGGGGACCAGCCAAAATGTCCTCACTTTTACCTTGCACATTTTATTCCACACATGTTCAGTGCAACTCCTTCCTCCCAGGTCTTCTATGATGTCTGTCAGTAGAGCTGGCAGCGGTGGAGGATTACACATGTACACACACACACACACACACACACACACACACACACACACACACACACACACTTTTACTANCACACACACACACACACACACACACACACACACACACACACACACACTTTTACTACTAATTAAAAATCCATTTGCTGGGTG
>JBBMOE010000436.1:0-12483 GCA_037975065.1 Chaetodon trifasciatus
ACCCAGTTATCAGTGAGCTGAGCAGACAAACATTCACTGAGGAACATCCCACGCTTCATGTTGCTCGTGTGTAATGTGAAAGGTTTCAGTTGTCGTGCTGACCCCACAGATTTAATCACAGATTTATTACCTGACTCTGCTGTTCCCCTCAGCTCTATGAAGTGTTTTAGCATGTTTAAGTGTGGTTTTGCAATTCTGCTCTCATTGTCTTTGTTGCACTTTTCAATATAAAAGCCCTGATGAACAAACTGCACTCTACCCACCAACACTGAACAACAGGCAGACAAATATGCAACTAGCTGGTGAGATCCAAGATAACTAACCAGATATTTTCCTTAGAAGTTGGTGGTGACCGAAACAGAGGTGTAAGAAAGTGAGTATTGGACTTGGATCGCCTTGTGTCCAGAGGCACAACTCCAAGTGAATTCAGATGTTGCTCTGAGGTTTCTGCTTCTGTTAGTAGTTTTTTCTGTTGCCCCCATGTGGACCAAAAAAAAAAAAAAAACCTCATAATCGCTAATGTTAGCACATCATTCACTTAAGAAGTCATTGCATCACAGGATTTTAATATGGCTTTCATCCATTTATTATTATGTGTTACATTTTTTAGGCATTGCCTGTCAGTTTGTACATTTTCAGAGCAGAAAGACAGGATGGCATGACATCCTTGAACAAAATATCTTTTTCTAACTTAAACCAAAGTTCCATCAAACTTTTCAGGGTTATTTATTTTTGTCTCCCCCATTCCATTCTTCCACTCAAAATGAGTTTCTATGAGAATGTTTAATTCTTCAGTACATTAAATAATAACATAAATAAAACTGATGTAAGGACAAGCATGGCACATTCACATTTAGCTTAAATGCTATTGTAATGCATCAGTCTGTTCACTGTTCAATGTTATGTATATGTCCCTGATTTGAAAACAACTCACAACATATAACTCACGAACAGCAGTCCTTTTATTCCCACTTAGTAAAAGTCACTGCACCATGAGACATCATAAGCATTGCTAATCTCAAACAGTACCATATTCAGACCAAATCTGTGCAGCTCAGTTTAATAACGCTTACATGATTTGATTGGCCACCCATTTTACACACTGTGTTCACCTTATTTTTAGCAACACCTAAGTGTAATCTCACATGAACCCTGTAGAGGTCAGTGTATCCTAACCACTGAAACTCGATATGCTTTCATCAGCTTGCCGAACAATTGAGTGATATAAGAAAGTGCTCAGAGAGACACTGATGAGAAACTGTACAGGACAACAATGCTGTATGGGATATATGACACTGTTAACACCTGCTGACAGTACTTATCTGAACTGATCAGTTGTGGTGTTGCAGGAACATAGCTGAGCTGTGCAGACGCAGTTGTTGTATGAACTCGTGGCGTTTATCATCCTATTTTAAGTTTTCAGTTTGAGTTCTCTTTTTCAGCTTTCAATTTCATGTCACATTAATGTAAGCTGCCTGTCATGCCCCTCGGAGTTCAACACCTTAACCCTCCTCACTCATCCCTCCTCCCTGTCTTCTCTTCCTGGTTTCTAATTGAGGTTGTTGTTCAGCTGCTTAGCCTTTCTGAACCACTGTGCTCTACTAGATGCACAGTAATACACAGCTGAGTCCGCAGCTTGAACAGCGTGTATCTGCAGAGAGGAATTCAGCACTGCAGGCCGGTGCATGATGTACTTGGATTTGTTGAAAGGAGCTTCAGTGCTCGACGTATCTTTACCATAAGAAAATGTTAGTAGCTCTATTTTCCCAGTGCTGCTTTGTCTGTACCAGTACATGTAGAAGTTTTGATTGTCATCTTGTTCACACTGCAAATTTACAGCCGGGTCTCCTTCGTGGCTGAAGACGAATGGGGGCTGGTGAATTTTCACACAGAAGGAGAAATCTGGAACAGAAGAAAAAACGAGAAGTAAATAAACATGAGCAAACAATTCTTTGATGAAAAAAAAAAAAATTTTTTTCTCTAAGCTGAATTTAAATGTTCTTACTGGAGGAAATTAGAACTACAACCAAAAAGAGGATCATTGCCACAGTGATTATAGCGTCAGAGCCGTCTGCCCATCGCTGACAATTAGACCTCTGTTGTCTTCTGACAGGCTGAACAGCTGCAGGTTTAACTTCCTGTACTTCTCCAATCAGAACCTCTGAAATCAGCTCTGATCCTCCCCCTGCCCTCTGTTTGGAACTCTTTGCCTACATTCATAGCAACATGTGCAACATTTGACAAAACATGACATTTGAGAAAGCACAATATCGTAGCAAGACATTTCACAGAAACTTTCTGCTTATTTCTCTCTTATTGTCTCATTTATAACTTTGCCAAACTTTGATGCAAAAAACACATATGGCAGCAAAATATTTGAACGTGCTTTATAGTTTCTGCAGGAGGAGTTTCATGAGGAGTCATGCATTGGTTAATTATTAGTTACAGTGTAAAGTATTATCTGCAAACACTGCAGGTGTTAGATGTCGTAGTGGTGCTTGAAGTGATGACCAAATACTCCCTCATATAAAGTAACAGCTCAGCACTGTCCCAGTGTGTCTTACCATTCTTTCGGGATTGAATCAATGATTTAACTTCTTTACTGTTCCACTGGGGTGGCTGTTGAGCAGTCGCTAATGTAGTATAAAAAAACAAACAAGCCACATCTCCTTCCTGTCTGCATGCCACCTGTGACAGACAGGCTTGTTATTTGTATGACTGTCTGGTCTGTGTGCATCACTGTGACTGGCAGCACAGTAGTAGGTGCTGCTGTCATTGGGAAACAGCTCGGTGATTTGAAGAGAGAAGTTGTTTTTGGATGTGTCGATGGACCCCTGGAAGTGCCCCACGGTTTGGTCATATTCTCTGATCAGAAACTCCAGTGCAGAGCCGTAGTAGTTTTGTCGGTACCAGTACATGGTGTAGCCGCCCATGCTGATCCCTGGACCCATGCTGCACTGCAACAACACTGTGACTCCTGGGTGAGAAATTTGATCTCCAGACTGAAGGACCACAACGGCGAGACCTGCAGCACATTAAGGATGAGGTTTCATTGTTTTTCACCTCGATGCACAGAACTGAATGTAATACATGACGTGTACAGTAAATGTGATGGGAACTCGACCGTTCAAGCATCCATTATGAGTACACAAAACCCACCTGAGTGTAAAAGAAGCGACAGACACAAGACTGTGATCAGCATGTCAGCGATGAGCCTTGTTCCAGCTGAATGAAGCAGACTCAGTCTGTTCAGCACAAACAAGCCATGAGGTCACATGATCACATGATCACATGATGGAAACTTAGCACTGACTGTGATTCTCATTCCCTGATTGTGAAGTGAGGCTGTCTGCTGAATGAGTGTAATGCTGCAAACATCAAGGAGTCCCCCAGAGTTTATTTTTGGACTATTATGGACTGTCGGTGGGACAAACAAATGAACCCTGAGCCGGTCGCCAGCCGACTGCAGGGCAACACACACACAACCATTCACTCTCACATTCACACCTAGGGACAATTGAGAGTCACCAATTAACCTAATGAGCATGTTTTGGGTCTGTGGGAGGAAGCCAGAGTGCCCGGAGAGAACCCACGCATGCACGGGAAGAACATGCAAACTTCGCACAGAAAGGCCCCGCCCGACCCGGGGATTGAACCGGTGACTTTCTTGCTGTGAGGCACGCGCACAAACTGCTGCTCCACCGTGCCGCCCTACACTAAACCATTGATCGATTAATTGCTAAAATAAATGGCAGAGTATTCAACAAAGAAGCAATCTGTTAGTTACAGCTCTATACTCAATGGCTTTTAGTAGGAAAATGAAATGATGAATTAATCAAGAGAAAATTAATTGGTAATAGAAATCTTCATCATCACTTTAGTCATTTTTCCAGAAAAAAAAAAGTTTTTTGTTGAACAAAATGAGGAATTTGAAGACCATGCTTTGGGCTTTTGAAAACTAAACTATCAATGAATAAATGAAGAAATATTTGACAGAGTAACTGATAATGATTTTTTTATTAACTTTACTACAATATGCACATTGCCAGCAAATGTGCCCACTGGAACTTGCAATGGAATGAGCGGGTCACCATATTGGAACATGGTATCCAATCCTCTCTACAGCAATACCTACAGAAATGAGCCTCCATGGAATGTGATTGGCTATCGCTGCATTGAGTCTTGGCACTTGTTACACTAGTCATCTGAAGCATGTGCAAGCCCTCGGTGGGACAAATAATTGGTAACTTATTTATTGGAGTAAGACTCCCATAAAGACTTGTTTCTTCCTTTATTACATTTCATAGGCAAACTAACCTGCCAACAGCCTTTGTTTCTTGTGCTAGCATGAGTTCCACAAGTTCCAGTTTAGGCTTTGTTCACTGGGTGTTTGTATGCTTGGTTGAGCTGACATTTGGCTAGGCTGATATTCATGGGGCTGTTGCTTGCTAGCGGTTTTGCTCTCCTGCTGTCTGCTGATGTTGTGGTGTCGGCTGCTGTCTATATTTTCATGTGATGGTTTGGTGAAATATGAACTCTCATGTTAGAGAGGAGTTGATTAGACTTCATGGATATTTCTCACTTTTTTCCACGTGCCATCACACTCATAAACTGCTTAACTCGTTCAATTCCTGTGAAATAACACTGCAGTAGTAAATAACACAATTATTCTACATATGAACATTAAAGTTCAATGCACTGTGCCATATGTACTTAATAGCCTTTCATTGTAAAACTTCAGTCTCAGCAGGCTGCTTATACTGTGCGCTCATACTCAAAATATGCACATAAAACAATTACAATTAATTCATTTGGCAGACGCTTTTATCCAAATCGACATACATATCAATTCACACAGATGGCACAGCATCAGGGGCAGGTTTGGGGTTCAGTATCTTGCCCAAGGATACTTCGGCATGTGGACTGCTGACTGCAGGGATCGAGCCACTGACCTCCTGATCGGTAAATGACCGCTCTACCTCCTGAGCCACAGCCGCCCCTTCTCAAACCCCTTCTATATACAGATTATCTTATCCATACAGTATTTCCACTCTTGTGCTATGTGTACCACAACCTGGTGTGTACAGTAGACAGTAACTGGGCTTGTATATGGTTTGTATTCCAGCTCTTGCCTGCATGTATATAATAGCTATGTGTTTAATTCGGCTTTGTTTCTTTTAGTGGTTTTGCGTAGCTTTATGTTTGTAGTGTATCCTGATTTAAATTTGCTCTGTGTGTAAACTGAGAACCAGAGTCAGCTTTCTTGTATATGTCATCATAGTAACTCACCCTGCCTCTCAGGATCTTGAATGTGAAACAGCTGAGGAAAAGGAGAACGGGGTTTTTGGTGATGGGGTGACATTAAACCACATCACTGTGTACTGGCAGCACAGAAGTACACAGCCGAGTCTGATAGATTTGCGCTCTGAATAATCAGAGCTCCTGTTTTCACGTCTTTTCTTGTAATCTCAAAGCGATCTTTAAACTGCTCCTCAGGAACCGAATCACTGTTAATGTAGTTGTATCCAATGAGATTCATCAGCCCGCTCCCTGTTTGCTGGTACCAGAGCATTACATTAAGGCTGCCATCATCGTGACTACATTTAATGTCCACCCTGGCCTTTTCAGTGACTATTTGTGAATGAGTCGGCTGAAATGTCACACCCTTGGCTGGATCTGTGGGAAAAACACACATTGAAAAGTGGTTGATACAGAAGCCTCAGTGAGTAAACGTCCGTATTATTGCTGTATGAAATTAACACAATTAAGTTATTTCTGCAGTTAATTACATGGCAGCAGAATGAGAAGAAATCCGATCACAAATGGAGGCATCCTCCAGGTTTCCTCTGCTGCAGGAGACACACAGCTTCCTTCGATGAAAATCTCTATTAAGAGAGACGCCGCCTCATCTGCAAGTGCACACTCCTCATTTACAGGAAAATGATGAGGGTTTTAGTGAGGGAGTGGCATTAAACCACATCACTGTGCACTAGCAGCGCAGAAATAAACACCCGAGTGTGACAGGTTTGCTCTGCCAATAGTCAGCGTTCCTCTTGTTGTGCCTTGTCTTGTCAGCTTGAATTGTTTTTCGAACTGACCCTCATAATTCGGGGAGCTTTCATATCCATACCCTATGAGGGTCATAGACAGGCTGTCCTTTCTTTGCTGATACCAGAGCATTACTACGAGGGACGAGTCATCATGGCTGCAGTTAATCTGGACCTCACTGCTCTCCTTCACTATCTGAGGAGCAGATTGCTCAAATGTAACGGCGCTCACTCGACCTGTGGAGGAAGCAGATTTAGATGAAAGTGTGACTGACAAACAGTATTTGCATTATTTATATAACATGACTTTTGAGTGTTTTAAACATAGCTAATGATCAGTTTCATGCAATTCAGGATGAAGTGTGAGATCTTACATGAAAACCAGATGCACAGAAAACCAAATGTGCACGTAGGCGAAGGCATTGTCAAGCTCTGATGTGAGGAAAAAGCACTGCCATGAGAAAAATAAGGCTCGGGGTGATGATGAAGTGCAGCGTTTTTGGGTCATGACCACATTCTGATTGAAGCTTCATGTCATGTGCTGTGCTTCCACCTATTGGTTGAATGTATTCAGGACAGTAATTTGCATGACTGCAGGCGGTCATGTCAGGAAAACACAAACATAGGTTGGTTTAAGTGTTCAAACAAATGACCATTAAGGTAATTTTTTTATTTTGAGAGAGCAGTTTATACCTTGTTCCCATTCTGTCTTCCCTCCATTAATTATATTATTTTCTATAAAAATATGAAGTGAAACATGCCATAAAGCCACTGATATCATCTGCTGCACAGTGTGGTGTAGTGCCTTCCTTTATTCGATTCTTACTGTTGGTATAAATCAGGTGTCAGAGCAGTGAACAGCCTCCTTGCTGTATGTTTTTGTCACAGATCTGAGGTCTGCCACAGCACTGTGTAGACTGGCAGCACACAGATAAACAGCCTCATCTTTCTCCTGAACGCTGTCTATTGTCAAAGACCACTGCTTCCCCGTCGATTTCACCTGAAAACCAGGTTTGAATTCTTCTTCAAAGTTTCCATTACCTGCTACGATAGATACGACTAACTGAAAACCTTTTCCTCTCTGCTGTCTGTACCAGTACGTATATGGATAATCTGTGTTATTCTGGTAGCAGTGCATTTCTGCCAAGCCACTGGGAAGAGTGGAGATGTAGTGGGGCCACTGAGTAATCAGCACAGACTGAGAAACATCTGAAACACAAAAACACAGAAACGCTATTACTGGCATGATAAACATCTGCTAAATCTGCTCAATTTTAGTAAGACGTTTACATGCTTTTTGATCATATCAAAACAAGTGAAATTAAAAGTGATGACGGAAAACACACCAGAAATGTTTCCATCATAAATTTAATGAGAGGAAGCTGAATATGCCCATGTACATTTTTATCTGTATAGATATTAACGTTACCTGCAGCCCAAAGCATAAAGAAAGTGAAGGTGGTGAAGCTTGCTGTCATTTTGACTTGGGAGGAGAAAATGAAATGAATGAAACTACGGTGACACAACGCTTGAGATCTGAATGTGTGAAATGACAAAGAGAAGATGAGTCGACAAGCCTCATTAGCATCAGGAAGTCATGGGAGGAGTTTTGTTTGTCATCTAAAACTGCCCAACAACATGTGTCAGCGTCCAATCTGTCGTCTGCTTGATTCATACATCATCTGGTTTACAGTGTTTTCAGCTTTTCTCACACGTTGCTTTCGTCCTCCCGGAGCAGGGGTAGAAAACTGCTGCAGCTGCTGTGTGAAAAGACGTTTGTCTGTCCAATACAAATGTCTCTGTGTCTGTAAGCAGATTCCGTTTGATGCAGGTGCATGTTTGACACTGTGGGACACCAGCTTTTTGTTAAGGAGCCAAAGGAGTTGAAACACTGTGCTGACTCGCTGCACAGAAGTACTGTGCACTGTCTGATGGCTTCGTGTCGGAGATAACAAGCTGAGCTCGGCCCTTTGAATGACCGGTCATGTTGAAGCGTGCTTCAAAGCTCTTCTCGAGGTTTGGGTTTTCATAATGAAGCTGTCCGATCAGCTCCATGGCCCTTTGACCTCCTGATGCTGACTTGTAATGATACCAAAGCATGTAGGGATAGTTGTTGTCCCCATGGTAACAGTCAAGACGGGCTTCTTCTTGTTCAGAGTTTATCAGATTTGCTGATTGTTGGATCATGAGTGACAACACAACGTCTAGAAGACAAAAAGAAAAGCTGATGGTTAACAGAAATTTATGAGAAATTACACATATCTTATGACTCTTACCTGAGAGCAAAGGCAGAGAAAAAACCAAGATGTAAAACATTTGAATGTTTTGTCCTGTATATGAAACTCCTCCTGTCGCCATAATGCTCTCTGTCGTGGCTCAAACCTTAACTGTGACTTAAACAGAGATATGCACGGCCATCAGTGTAAATCCATTATTAATGAGGAAGGAGGTGCTTACAACTGTCTTCATGTGTTTTCACTGCTCTCTGCTGTTCAGTGTTTTGACTCCGATTCATTCAGAGATGATCAGACACTTCAGTCATCTCAGGAAATCTACTGAAGCAAGTGAGGAGTTGGGCTATTTACACAAAATTATAGATATACTGTACACCAGTTGGTTAAAATTCTCAGATTTTTATTGCCCCTTTTCTCAGACTTCTCTGAAATGCTCAGTGCTGCTTACTAAAAGAAACACGTCACTTTAATCACATCCTTTATTTTTCTCTTCATCGTTTTCTTTTGCTTCTCACATGTACACAGCGGTTGGAACCAAAATCTTTGAAATGAATGAACCGTTATATTAAAAACTCTGAGTTTTGATGCCATCTCACGTGGTTTCAGTGGTTTCCTGTTGGTGTGCTGTAACCTGCTGGATCATTATGGAGGTTTTTGTACGATAGACTCACTGCCTTCATTACTGTGCATACTTGCTGCTCCAAAATATTCTCCACTGTCTTCAGGGTGTCTCGGGTTCACGATGTGAAGATAAGCTGTTTTCTCTCCATCTCCACTGACTTTAAACTGGTTTTCAAATGGTGCCTCAACTTTAGGAGTAGTATATCTCATATACCCAATCAGCTTCAGAGAGGTGTCTCCTGCTGAGCGCTGATACCAGAGAATAGTGTCATAGCTCGGGATTTGATGTGTTAAAGTCAGGTTGAATTCACTATCTGTTGTCATGAACAGTTCATTTGGAGTCTGAGATACTTGCTTTTCTTTATTGGAGTAAACTCCTGTGAAGAGATCAAGACACAGTGTTACACAGTGCTGCTTCTATAGTTGTAGAAACCTTATTTAACCAGTGTACACTTGGAGTTAATTACAGTTACATTTATTGAATATTGAATTTCACATTTTAAGATTTTTTTTTGAGTTAATTCCAAATTGAGTAGAAAAAAGTGGCCTCATGAATGTACGATACCTTTAATCCAGAACAAAGTAATGATGGATATGATGAGACGAGATGCCGTCATGTTGGATGTGAAGCACCAGCGAGAGTCTCTGCAGGCTTTTATGGATCAGAAGGAGGGCCAGGAAGTGATGTAGAGGAATCGGAGCATAAGCTGACACTTGCAGAGTTTCCGTATTCAACGTATTTTTATGTGCATTTTGAAGGATCGCATTAAAACAAAAATTGAAAAAATTTAATTTCACCAAAAAGTTTGTATGTTTGCTCGAGGTATTTCTTGCCTTTTCCCATAAAGAGTTAATGTGCTTAATGTGAGATGGAAACACATCCACGTCTCTGATGAAACCTTCCTCACATTAATACCTGAAACAGAAATGTCACATTACATACATTTTTTTTCACTGTTTGAGGTTTGACTGCCGCTCCTTTAATTACTGTGGCCTCTTCCTCTGCAACTTTATCATGGCTTTCCCACTAGAGAATTGGCACCACCTACTGCTGATCTCAATGAACCAACAAAAAGAAAACTTCAGGTAGATATTTCATCCACAAAAGTGGGATAGTAATTGTGATTTATGCTAACCCTAACCCTTTCGTTATTTACTTATTTTTTAATCAAAGTGCAGCTGATATGTCAAATTTTCATTGGTGGATATTTTCTTCTTAAACCTGCTTCCAGAGGTGAGAGGGGAAGAGGTTTTTGTCAAGTGCAGATGGATGTTTGATACACTGTGGCTGACTAGCAGCACAGAAGTATGTTGCGGTGTGTTCAAGTGCTTTTAGATTGATAATGGAAAGTAAACCATGTTTAGTTTTGTCTCCACTCAGATCTCCAGTTAATTTGAAGTGTCCTCTAAACGGCTCTTCCACGCTGTCATTGTTGAACTGTCCATATCCATATCCAACAAGTTTCAGAGCTCTGTCTCCAGGTGGCTGCTGGTACCACAGCATCACTCTGAAGTTACTTTGTTCATGTGTGCAGACAAGCTGTACATCATCACCAGGCTTTGTGATGACGGCAGAGGGAGACTGATGGATCTGAACCCCCAGAGAAATACCTGCTGTAAGCAGATGTAGACAGATTACTGATTTTAGATGTGAAGGTAAATAGTACAGTGCATCTTAGTTCAGAATGAGGCGATTGTTACCTGTGAGGAAATGGAAGAAGAGAAATCTGATCATCACGAAGAGATCTGACATGGAGCACTGAGTTAGCCTTCAGTCATGGATGAAATGCAGTATTAGTTCAGAGTGATGACAGAGTCACTGCTGTTTGTGCTTTCTCAAGAGAAAGGAGGAGTGGCTTCATGTAGTTTCATGTCAAACTCTATCTGTATACATTCTCTTCTTTTCACCTTATTCTCCCACATGAATGGTTTGCTTTTGACAGATTTCATTACACAGTGCATACGGAAAGTTTTAAGACCCTTTCAATTTTTGAATTCAAAATGTTTTATTAGTTTATTAAAAATGAAAGACTGGTGTCCATTCAATCATCAGTGCATCACTCCATTAGTCAGGCCTTTGTAGTGGAGTCAGAGAAGATATTCCTCACTAAAAGGCACATGACAGCCTGCTGGGAGTTTGCCAAAAGGCACCTGAACGACTCTCAGACCACAAAATCGCCTGGTCTGATGACAAAGATTGAACTATGTGACCATAATTCCCAACAGCGTGTGTGGAGGAATTATCATCACCTCATTAAAGGAAATGTGGACAACTTGAAAGGGCCTGAAAACTTTCTGTATGCAGTAAAGAAATACAAGTGAAACAGAATTGCATTGACTGATGAGGATGTGACTGCATCAGACCAAAACACAACCACAGAAGCAGGTGTCTGGAGCAGTTTATTCCATGTCTTATTCCAATCCACAACAACAGTTCATGCAGAGTTTTTGTAGAGTTCAGAGGGGATTTTTCTCAGTGTGCTTCTCTGGCTGCACAGTAGTAAACTGCACTGTGCTCTTGTTGTACACGCTTGATGAAAAGAGAGCCATTCTTTGCTGTGCTCCCACTCAAATCTCCAGTGATATTAAAATCCTCTTTATATGGCTCTTCCATTTTGATTGCTTGATAATTCAAATATCCAATGAGTTTCATAGCTGTGTCTCCAGGAGGCCGCTGGTACCAGAGCATCACCCTGTAGTCAGTTTTATCATGGGTGCAGAAAATCTGCACTTTGTCACCACCTTCTTTGATGATATCAGGAGACTGATGAATCTCAATACCCAGACAAACACCTGCACAGAGAACAAAAATAAAAAACCCATTCATTACAAATGAAACCATTTCCACATTCATTGGAGCCAATTGTATTTGAGGAAGCTATTTACCTGTGAGGCAACAGAAAATGAGAGAACGGATCATTTTTACTTCCTCAACCTAAAGTAGTTACTCAGAAGTCCTTAATAACATGCCAAATCTATGAATGAGAGGTCTCGTGGTTTAACCTCTTGGGGCCTGGCATCAGATCACACTGACTCTCACCATGAGCAATATAAATACACCGATGCCTCTTCTGAGCTGATGGAGGTTTGAAAAGGAAAGGGAAGTGTTTAAAGAACATGTTTCCTGTATATGGGCTGGCAAACATAATGGCATCAAATCAGCAGCAGCTGGTTGGGAGGAGCCTACTCAAGCTCTAACTGCTGATAAAGGTTTGAGAGGTTTTTGTATGTATGACAAAGAAAGTACAGTCACTGTGCATAACTGGCTGCACAGTAGTACACTGCACTGAACTCAAGTCCAGTTGTTTGGAACATAAGAGAGCCATTCTTTGCTGAACTTCCACCCAAATCTCCAGAGATATTGAAATGTTCTTTATATGCCGATTCCATGTTTGGCTCTTTGTAGTGCAAATATCCAATGAGTTTCATAGCTGTGTCTCCAGGTGACCTCTGGTACCAGAGCATCACCCTGTAGTCAGTTTTCTCATGGGTGCAGAAAATCTGCACTTTGTCACCACGTTTTGTGATGAAATCAGATGGAGACTGACGGACTTCAAGACCCAGACAAACACCTGGACAGA
>JBBMOE010000438.1:0-12470 GCA_037975065.1 Chaetodon trifasciatus
CACACACACACACACACACACACACACACACACACACACACAGGGAGTGCCCTGGGCCCGGCTGTACTAATGAAGCAGCCTGTAAGCAGCTACCTTCATTACATTCAATCCTCTGGACAGTGTCAGCAATTAGATTGCAGCTTCCCACTGTCAGAGAGCTCACACATGTTCACGCGTGCACATGGACACACATGCACATGTGCGCGCATACACACACACACACAGTTGGAAGCTTGTCCTTCTTCTCAAGGCTAATGCTAGCTGAGGTTGATGCAGGGAGGAGTTCCTGCTCCTCTTCTTCTTTGTTGGTGGGTGTTTGGCTCAGGCTCGGCTCTTTGAAACCCAAACTCCTCAGTACATCTCAGTCAGGCCCACCATCACATCAGCACAGCCTCTGTGACGTCTCTCTCTCCCAGGCTCACTGTATGTTGGAGCAGAAGGAAGCCTGGAGGCAA
Organism: Chaetodon trifasciatus; assembly: GCA_037975065.1. NCBI lineage: Eukaryota > Metazoa > Chordata > Actinopteri > Chaetodontiformes > Chaetodontidae > Chaetodon > Chaetodon trifasciatus. The sequence goes on from JBBMOE010000438.1 coordinate 456, forward strand.
GGGGGGGTGGGGGGGTGGCTGCCTAATAGAGTGCTCCACTTGCCATATTTCACACATCTCATCACTTATCCCACTGAGACACACATACATGTGCATGTCAGTGCAGGGGAAACCGAGAGGGAAGCCCCTGGAGGAGTCAGAACATACAGGAGGTTTTTCAGGGGTCGGTTCACCTGTGATGCTCTTAAGCAACTGAAACCTGTGAATTCTAATTATTAGGCTAATTTGTATGAAGTGAAATAAGTCTCACTACTACTCATTAAGATATATATGCATGTGTGTTATTATTATGAATCCTTTTGGGGCATCCTGGTTGCCTAGGTGTTGATTTGCCACCTTTTCCAAGTCTATTGTCGACTACGTAATAAAAATAAATTTGCTCAGTTACTCAGTTAATGACTTTGTGCAGAAACTGTCAGAAAATTCTGGATCCCAAGGCAGCATCTTCCTTGTATTGTCCCTCAGTCCAAAACCCAACGATGTCTGATTAAAATTTGACAATCCAGAGAAAACTATTAATCGTTCATCAAAATATTTGCTGATTAATTTTCAATCAAGTGACTAACTGATTCATCAAACATCCTCTGATCCTCTCATGTGTGCTGCCTTTAAGTGCTGGTGGCAAACTCGGACGTCTGAGGTTTCACTCCGCACTCATGTGGAATTTCCAAGTGGGTCACTAGTGCTGAGACGTATTTCTCTCCATAAACCTGCTGCCACAATAAGAGAAGACGGAATACAAAAGAACAGGTGGGGCAATGAAGCAGAACGGAGGAAATTGAGTGAGAAACTCCCCGAGTCACCTGCTCAAACGTCCACAGTCATGTGCCGAGATTGGAAAAAATCACCCGTCATGCCTGTTGTAGGACCATAAATGATGCAAAAGGGCAACAAAGCTGTCGAGCCGTGCCATGTCATGTCAATCAAACCAGTTCTTGCGTTAATGTGTTGAGCATTTGCGGCTGTGATGTGTGTGCATGTGTGAGTGTGTGGGCGGGTGTCTATTAACATTTGATTCCCAGGTGCCATGATCTGAAAGGGTTTTGTGGTAGAAGCGGAAAAGGCATGACGCTGAATAATGGAGGAGGAGAATGGGAGAACACCTTGACCACACACACACACACACACACACCGGGCTGAGGTCGGCCATCAAACACACCTCGTTAGGGAGAAGCTGGCCTCCTCCATTATTCACATGTACATGCTCCCCTCGCGCTGCTTGCTCCCTCGCTTTGCCGGGGAGATGGAGTGAGTTAAGCGCAGACAGACAGCAGAGGTAAAAAAGTGAGAAAGGTGGACCGAGAGAGGGAGAGAGGTGAGGAGACGGGGACCAAAATAGCGAGCGGGAAAAATAGAGCTGTTTTTTTATTTAGATAAAATGGGATTTCGTTTTTATTTTATTTAACCAGGAGCGAAGCTCACGAGGTGCCCTTGAGCAAGTCCCCTGACCCCAGCTGCTCCAGTGTAGCAGCTCAGTGGCCGGCAGATGAGACTGTGGTTGTACTGGGCATCTTCCAGGTGTGAGAGCGTGCAACAATGCAAAAAAAAAAAAAAGTCTCAGTGAGACTAAATAAAAAACTGTTTTAAAAAAATAACAAATTACAGAATCAAAAAACATTCATCAACGTTCAAAACATCTAGAGCCAGATATTTTTCCTTCCAAGCCATTTAGAAGTGCTTCAAATGAAACCGGTGAGACCAGCTACTGAAGATTCAGGTGATTTTGCAACTGATTCCAAGCAGAGGGAGCAGCAGACTACACTGCACTTTTTCCCAGTTCAGTCCAGACTTAAAGGACAGTCAGTAGGAATAAATCTCAGGAGCAAAAACAATAACTTCCCACACTTTTTTTGAACGATGTAGATGAAAGCAGACCAAGAATAGCCTTATTAACACAACCCCGATTCCAAAAAAGGAGCGTAAAGCATAAATCAAACAGAATACGATCATTTGTTTTGACATATGCTCAATTGAAAACAGCACAAAGACGATATATTGAATGTCTGACCGCATCAGCTTCATTGATTTTTGTAAATATATGCTTATTCTGAATTTGATGCAGCAACACGTTTCAAACAAGTTGGGACAGGAGCAACTAAAGACGGGGAAAGACGTGGAGCATTCCACAGGTAAACAGGTTGATTGGTAACAGGTGATGGTATCATGATTGGGTATGAAAGGAGCACCCTGGAAAGGCTCAGTCGTTCACAAGTGAGGATGGAGAGAGGTTCACCACTTTGTGAACACATGATTTTGTGAAGGATATTACTACATGAGCTCAGGAACACTTTGGAAAACCACTGTCTGTAAATTGTTTGAGTCACAACTTTTTTTTAGAATTGGCTTTATAGGAATGTACCAATGGGTAACTCTATGTGTGGACAAGGCAGAACATCCAACCTGAGCAAGCAAAAAGCAATGGTGAGTAAGGGCTTTAAGTCTCAGTGCTGCATGGTAGACAGCGTCCAGTGTGTGCAGGCGCTGCGAAGGTGCATGCATGTTTTGTATATAACATCACTGTAGTTGTATATAAGTGGGAAAGGAGGAGTGAATGAGCTTTATTCATCTCTAAACTCCCAAGTCTTGTAACACTCGTCAAACTTGATTTCAATTATCATTGATATGGAATTGATTAGTGAAATTGATGTAAATATAAATGTGTGAGCAAGCCAGTGACTGATATAATTACTGTCAATTATGAATGCAATTGCAGCGCTCGCTCCACAGCAACTGTAAACACTGCAGGGAAAAGCCTTTTCAATTGGGAACCATCAAACATAACATCGATTCTGGACACCCCCCCCCCCCGCCCCCAGAACATCCTCTCTCCTCAGCGTGTGTCACCTTTCGCCGCGACAGAAATAGAAACATTTCTCCCCAATTCAGACGACGGTGGTTCCCGGAAGCATGTGTCACACGCATCAATCAAGGCGTCGCACCTCGACATGGCCGCTCTCGTGGCCTCGGGAAGGAGGGACGGGAGGAGAGAGGGAGAGGGGTTTGAACAAGTGACAAGCCAGTGGACACCCTGGCAGCGTGTCAGGGAGGAGAGGAAGGGGCCGTTGCCAAGGGTGACAGCCAGAAGTCACACGGCGCTACACCTCTTCCCAGCGGTGCTCTCCCACCTCCCTCGTACAAACGCTCCCCTTCCTTCTTATGAATGCTCGATCAGATTATGCGTCGCTGTGTGATGCTTCCTAACCTCAAGCTTTTCTATGGGGTGCTATTTGCAGAAATGAAATGGGATGTAGTTCTCCCTCACTTGTCACAGCTTCACTTCGACTTGCTCTCTCTGCTCCACCTCGACCCTCTTCGAACTGCACCCAACTCTCTTTCTCTGTTTGCCAAACAACAACAAAACATCAAAATACTGAAAATCTGAGCGATGTTGACATAAATGAAGTTCCCTGTCTCTTCTTGCAGTGAGGAGGATTTAATGGCTGCTGCACTGCATTGAAGATCTAAGCAGTTGTTCTCCTCACAGTCCTGTCAGTGCTGATGTTCCAGGAAGTAGACAAAACTGTTGCTTCTTAATTATTAAGCTGATTAATACGCTTAAAAGCATGCTTTTTGCATTAAAACATTAAGCATGACATGTAATGGTTGGGTACAGTCCATGTTTGCAACTGTGTAAAAAATTGTTGCATCACTAGCATATAGCTAATTTTTCAAGAAAACATTTTGAATCTGCTGCCTGTGACTGAATTTTCCCAGTGTGTAAACTTATTGTTGCTACAATAACAGTAATAATAATATGATAACAATAATTGTAATAATAGAATAAGAATAATCAGAATAATAAGAAGACTTTTTTGACTTTCAATCATCAATATGTTTACTATGCATTTGAATGCTTTTAGACAATGAATGCATCAACAATTATAATACATGTTGTTCTGAAATGCAGCATTCTGCACTTTCACTTCTGGTGTGTAGTTAAATGACTTGTGTGTGGATTTATGGATAAATATAAATGTAATGTTACTGTGTGTTGGCTTTTAAATGGCTTACAGTGTACTGCTGAGACTTAGCATTGTTAGCGTAGCCCCTGCTCTCAACGAGAAACTCCCTGTGACATCAGGACCCCATCAGCCTGTGATAGATGCCAGATACAGGCGAGCTGACCTCCTCCCCTGAGTGAAACATGAGAGAGGTATGCATTTCAGACACCTCTTAGATGAGGACTGATAAAGACATGAGGAGGTATGGCAGCGTACGGGGGCTACTAATGAATCAATGACTTTTTTCCCTGCTTTTTTTTTTACTTATCCCTCCTGCATCCTTCAGTCCCTCCATCCCTTCAGCCCTAATTAACACCTCAAGCCAGGACACGGGATCCAGCGGCAGCAGACCACAAAGTGACTCATCAGTTAAAACCCATCGCTGTATCTTTTATCTCAATCTCTATCGCCATCACTCAGCGGCTTCTCTGCTTGCACAGGTTATCACAAGGGACTGACCCAAGCAGAGGAAGGAGGGGGGACCAAACTGCTGTCTCTCTGGGGTAGTGTAAAAAAGAAAACAGAAATAAATCAGAAAGTGTCTTTTGTCTGAAAAGCAAAAGGGTCTTTGAAACATTACAGGTGCATCAGCTGCAGGGTTAAACTGCACAATACAAGTATCAACCCTGTGGAAAGACAGGAAATAATTAGATTTCAATCTAACAGTAAAAGGACCGAGCATTTAGACGTTTAATAGAAACTGTTTCCAAATTAGGAACATGGAACATTTTCAAAATGCACCACAAAAAAAATCTCCCCAAAGGCCAAACTAAGCTCCTCCGTCCACATTCATTTGGTGATAGATTTGGCGAGGAAAAGGTTTGCACTGGAGATGGCTTTGCAAGATCATAAAATGCAAATCAAGTATTACAAAAAATTCAGAAGAATAATTACGATTTCATCAAACTTTCTTTTCACTGTCCGCCAGTCAGAAACTCATATGGAACCACAACGAGCCTAAGCAGATCAATCACTGTTCCCGCTGTGTCCATGTAGCCAGCTAGCTCTTATGTGTACTTTTGTTTTTGAAGAAGTGCATTTAAAACCGCATTTTACACGAAATCTCTACGCTTGCTATGTGCTTCTTTATGTGCCTAACTGTGACCCAAAGCATGTTTTTATGCAAGAGTCTGACATTGTTTTACACTAGAAACTACATCGATTGTGTATTAGGCTCTGAGTCAAAACATGGGTAACACACAGCAGCACTGTACCTGAACACATCATGTGCAGACTCCAAAGGAGGCCTAAAGCTGATGCTAACATGCTTCTTTTGCTACACAGGCTACATTGTGTTTGCAGGGCATACTGTAATTTCAGCCAATTACGATTGAAAACACTATAACTTATGCTAGCCATAGCCTTCGCTGTAGGCTAATGGTACAGAATATAGATGCTAATCACAGAAAGCTAATGGTACAGACAGCACCAGCAGTCTGCTAATCACCACAATGTGCATGTGCAGAAAACCTCTTAAACAATGCTGAAAGTCCCTAAACTAAACATGCATTAAAAGCTTTATGAAAGACTTTGCAAGAAGCGCTATTAGCATAAATAATGAGAAAAAGATGGTGAAAATGTAGCAGTATTCCACTTGCTCAAGCCTCACTGGCTACAGTCTAGAGATGGAAAATTCCACGCTTCCACAAAATTTTACTTGTTATAGCTTTTGGCATGCACAGAGAATTGCACCTGTCATGACCGGAGAGGCTGCACATCACATGAATGTAAAGGTTTGGACATACAGTAGCTACTTCACCAGCCATCACACACTTGCTGGAAGGTGTTACGACTCATTCCAGAATAGTCTTTCCTGTTTATCACCCAAACAAAAATAGAAAACAATAGCTTCAAGCTCTGCATGTCCTATGCCTGTTTTTCTGTCAAAACAAGATAAGTGCTGACACTAAAAAGCACCAGCGTCTCTTTTGCTCTTTTGCTTCCTCCCAAAAATATCGAGCGTAATCTTTCCTCTTTGTTTTCGGCTATGCTAGCCTCCTGCGATTATCACCTCAAATGAATGACAGACTGTAACACTGCTTAAGGCCAGGAGGGAGTGGGAACCGACCAGCTCTCCTACACCTACGCATCCAGTCTGGGAATAGCTTTCCAGGCAGCCCCGATGGAGCTCTTCTCTGGAGAGATGACAGGAGCCTATGAGAGCAGAGGAGACGCTGCTCCCTGTCCGCCAAATACCGTCTGCCTCTTGTTCTAACTTACAATTAAAGACCCTTTACAGTAAGGGAGGATTACTTCCAGGGGCTGTGGAGGCAGAGAGAAAGAAAGAGACAAGTGAGGGGTGTGTGCAAAAAGGGGAGGAGAGTCACCTCCTCCCGCCCCAGCACGCACGCCATTCCCCACTACTCGACGCTGAAAATAATTCCTTTGCAGTGAGGACTTAATTTTCATTCTGTGTTCGTGTCCCTGATCCTGTATTGTCTATTCTGGTCACGTGGTCCGCCTGCCTTACTGCTGTCCACTGTCACAGCTGTGTGTGTGTGTGTGTGTGATGCAGAGAGAGAGAGAGAGAGAGAGAGAGAGAGAGAGAGCAAGCGAGAGGAGGGTCAGTCTGTGTTCAAACTACTGCTACAGCACGAGCCCCACCCAAACGGAGGATAAATCCTCGGCTGACCACATGCAAACAAAGAGCTTAAACATATTTCTCCTCTGCCTTTCTCCTGCTCCCATTTTGTCTTCATGGATCCAAATGTTATCAATATTTCTGATTTCACAGTGCATGTCAAGATTGATAACCTTGAAAGTGTGAACCAGATTTGGCTAAAAGATGATCTAAAAATATTGGAATTTGATGAGGAATAAGAAGCGCGAACAAGAATATCCCCAATTTGTGTGTTTTTGCCCCCTTTTTAGCTCCTCTGTTCTAAGTGTATCCCTCTCAAACCAGCATATTGTTGAACAGATGCCCACATATTGTTGCAAGGGAACACCCCAGTAGCAGCTTACAGATGATTCAACCACAGACAGACACAGAGAGTTGGGTCAAAGCATGAAAAAAAGCAGGAATAAAATCATGCTAGTGGGTAGACTCACGCCTGGGGCTCTCTGATTCCCATCCAAAACACGTATCTTTATATCACCAGTGAACCGAATGTTAACAGCTACTTTGTGTTTTTGTTATCCAGTCATGATAACAGCTATGTCGGGATGTTACGTCTGGCTGTCTCGGCGTCGGCAGAGTCAAAAATGGGGAGGAATAATAACGCTGGGATGCTAATGGGAGCACAGGCGGGCTAGTGGCCATGAGGGAGTTAGCAAAGGCTTCACAAATAAGCAGGTGGGCTGAGTGGTCTTAAGGCACTTGATTTGGGCTCTGGTAATTTCATCGGTGAAGTGTCTTTAAACACCAAACTCCCATCTGATCTTTCATTCTACATCTTTCTTGAACACCGTCAAAATAACATCCATTTGATGTCCGTTTCAGGGTCTGCTTTACAGTCAGATGGTGTATTTTTGTCGTTCCCCACGGACAACTGGCCAAATGCAGACAATGTGATATTACCAATGCTACAATTGAATTTGAGAGCAGAGGGTTTTTCAGGTGTCTCGGCTTAGAATATCAAAGTCCCCCATAATACGGTCCTTGTCAAAGCTAACTGCGGTTGGCTTGACGAGCCTGTCGACAGATATTTGCTTCTGTCCGACACGTGTTGCCGTCAGCTCTGCTTTCTGCACGAGTGAGGAGGTCAATGGGTGCAACATATTTCATGCTAGTATCACAACATTAATCAAAAAAAATCTCTCTATATACACATATATGTCCTAATATGGTAAAAATATGCAAAATTACGCTTAAAATTCAGCTGGATGCTTAACAGAATCCACTATTATGCATTATGATTGAAAACTCTTACATACAGAGAAAGGCATTCTGGGAGATGTAGGAAAGCATTGAAACATTTAAATCAAGATTGTGCAATGACAGATGATTTCAGGTGCAGTCAGTGCACGATAATACTGAATTATTGCCTGGCCCTTATTCACGCAACCCCCCCCCCCATGCAGGCCTCAAAGCCGACCAGTTTGACTCACAAAAACTGGCAGTTGTGTTAGCTGGTCAGTTTGATCTACTTTGGTGTACTTTGCAACAACAATAATACAAATACTTATTGAATGGAATCGCACAACATTCCATATTGCTCCAACACGTGAAACCCAAAAGCTAAAATGCTCATGCACACTAGTACTCATAGAGGTGACAGCGTTCTGGTAAATGTAGTCATTTCCTAACTGGGACTATAAGCAGACAGCAGTCAGAGTGTCACAGTCTGATGATGTTGTGTGTACGATTGCAGCTGTCCTTTAATTGTAAAACCCTTGACTTGCATTGTAGACAGTAGATTGAGTCATTCAGAAAGAGACGGCGAGAGGAGACTGCTCCATAACCTGGCAGCCACCCACGCCATCGACTGACAGATGATGGAGTCTCCTAGTTTTGGTCAAGGTGCTCTGGCACGCAAGGCCGCCTCTTGCTGACTTGACTTCTGTTTCTCTAGTGAGCCTCTTTAGTGCCTGAGCTGTTAAGGTGAGCTTGGGACAAACTCCAGAGATTAAATTATGTGGAAAAGCAGATTAAATAGTTATTATCCCATCTGCAGCCAGACAAGTACACACACAAGCAGGCAGGCATACATGTTTGCAAACCACGTGTGCGCAGACAAGCAAAGGTGGGATACACACGCACGCACACACACACACACGTGATTTACACAAGAGGATAAATCATTTTCAACAAATCGCATATTTCGTTTGGGGCTGCGCAGTTTTGTGTGACCATTCATCATATATTCTTTCAATATGGGCCATTATGAAAATGTGCTTTTCTCTGCCTGCTTTCTAGGACAATCCTTCACCTCTAACAGCCCAACAAAATGCAGACCACATATGATTAACAAAACCGACCACCGCTCCGCCAAAATAAAAGCTTCTACCCATTCTGAAGGGAGTCACGGAATTAGTTCTACTTAGCAGAGGGACTGTGGGAGCGATCTAAATGTGGTTGTTTTGGGAAGCCTGCCTGCCGTCGATTCATGTCTTTCTGATAGACATGTAAGTTTAGAGAGCCACCCACACATCCCTGAGCCTCTCTCAGTTGTTACAACCGAGGGAGATAGAAAAAGAGCAAAACAAAAAAAAAAATTAGAGAGACAGAGGAGAGGGTAAAAATGTGTGCTGTCTGTCGCAGAGTGGAGCTTTTCCTGCCCTGCCTCCGTGTTGGAAGCTCGGTGCTGAGTGTGTGTGTCCACGTCTCTTTGAGGAAGGGCTGGAGTTAACCCACTCACACTCAGCAGCCGGCATCAATGGGGCTTTCTATGGACTGTGAATCAAGCCACACATCCAAGAGCATCCATGGCCCATGCATGGAGAGCTGCTGTATAATAACACTGTATGGCCCCACACATACACACTGGCTTTACACAGATTAAAGCCACTGAATGCCTTTTTCCAGGGCTCTCTCCCCCCCCTCTCTGTATGTGTGTGTGTGTGTCTGTGTGTGTAAACATGGGAGGTATGCATACAGTAGCTATATTTGGGGCTGGGGGGATTTGCTAAGCTGTGTTTTCCAGCCAGAGCTCAGTATTAGTGCATAAAGACAAAGAGCAGAGTCACATGCATATGCACATATCGCACATGCAAAAGGCAAACACACACACACGGGACGTGCATTTGCACACTCAGGTGCATACAGATCATGTGGATAGAGGGTTTCCTAGAAAAATCTTGAAAAGTCTGATAAACACCTTTTTAAATCAGTACAGATGTTTGTATTATAAATTAATACTCCACATCATCCTGAATCAGACTAGCAAACCAGGATCTCCACAAGAAAGTAAATGAATATGTCTGACAAACTAATTTATCTCTGCAGTGCTTGTACAGTCCTTTGCCTGTCACAAACTTGAGGCCACAACTCACCACCTCTTCATTTACGACTGCATCCCTGAATACACACATGCATCAAGCGATGAAGGCGCGCATATTTAGCCGAAGTGAGTGAGTGCGTAGCCAGACCCTGAGGCGGGCCCAGGGAGACGGACCCAGGACAATTAAAACTCAACAGGAAGAAACACCGACAGCTAGAGACCGGCCGCTGAGCACTCATGCATCAAAATACACAAACACACAGTGCACGTACACACAGGTAGACAGAAGAAAAACAGAACATAAACACACACATCACAACAGGATGAGCACAGCGTGAGGAGCTTTCATCCACTCCTAACAAAGGTCACATTTTCAGTGTGACATCTCTGACAAGCGACAGCATGTTCACCCCAATTATCCTGTTTCAAGTTTCCTCCCCCCCCCTCCCCTTGCAAATGAACCCCACCTCTTATTCAAACATTCCACCAAACACACACATCAGCCTCACCTCCCCTAAACAGAGACGTCCCCTGGGCTCTGTCACCTGTCTAGAGGGATGTGGGGCTAAGTGATGGAAGAGGGTGAGCCAAGGTCTCATCTCCTCCCCGGTGACTGAATGCAGGAGTGGACTGCTGACCTTTGACCCTCGCAGGAAGGGAGATTGAGCACTGCTCTGGACCCCATTAGCATTCTGCTCACACAGGCCCCATAACACAGCAGACTAACGGCATGAACGCTGTGGATGGAGAAGACTGAGGTGTGGCGACAAAGGTTCTTGCAGTATAAGAGAGATCTAGTCGACCTGAATATTTGGAGCTTGGCTTCCTCATGGCAGCACAGCAGGGGAGTTCTTGCTGTCAAAATACATCATCTCACAAAAAAAAGAGAGAGAGAGAGAAAAAAAAATCACACAGCGGTCTTTGTAGCCATGAGTAATCCTGCCACGATTAGATTCTTAAAAGGCTAAGGGTCAGGTAAAACATGGCAACTTAATGCCACCGCGCACCATCCCCCCCCCCCCCCTTTGATGCTTTGTTTCCCTGACAGTGCAAGCCCTCCTTCTCCATATACACACACAAATACATCAAAAAGACAAATAAGCCTGTCGGTTGTGTCTCTGCGCGTCTCAAATCGGCATATGTATGCGGGAATTGTCAACACTGCACAGCGAGATCAAACTGGCAATCTGTCACTACGCTGGGGATACAGTTGGGGATTCAAGTGACTGATGACACGTAGAGAAATTAACCCCCCCGATGTGGCGTGGGCATTGATGTAGTGTTTAAAAAAAAAGGGGGGGGGGGGGGGGCAATACTCTGACCTCCAAAACAAGGCAAGCAACCACCTGGATGAACAAAAACCAACGTGAAAGCCTTCAAACACTCATCAGTTTGTGACCATTTTCTCCCAAAATCCTCCTCACACAGCCATGTCAGCCCCCCAAAAATGGTGATTTAGATGGAAGAAAAGTGACTTAAGATGGGTTTATCCTCCTCTACATGCCTGGGTGTATCTATCTGATGCAGTATTTACCGTGGTAGGGTCAGTACCGCACTGATTTGTGAGTGACGCTGGATTTCAGCACCACGGACAGCGCGCTGCCTCCCTCTCCCTCTCCAGCGCGAGGAGAGGAAGAGGAGGAGGAGGGATGGAGAAGGAGACGACGGGTGGTTGTGGTGTTGGTGTTGTTGGTGGTGGGGGTTTCCCTGGCAGATTTCAGGAGAGGGTCTACACAGTCATTCCTCTATCGCTGCACATCGCCTACCACCTCCTCCGTGCTGGATTTCCATACGGAGGAATACCGTGTGTGTGAGATCACGGCTTTCATGAAATATTGATCGAGCGAGCCTCACACAGGATGGACAGAGAGAGAGAGAGAGAGAGAGAGAAAGAAAGAAGGAGAGATGGGGGGGGGGGTGTTCCTCTGGACAGCCTTTATCATGCATCCACCCCTCCACCATCACCACCCTCCCTCGCTCTCCACATCCTTCAGAAAATTTAATTCACTTTCCGATCATGACAGCAACCGCTGGATTCGCCTGGCGTGATGTTTGACGATCAGAAACATGACAAAGCAGAAGGCTACACACACACACACACACACACACACACACACACACACACACACACA